>JAJPUD010001469.1:262434-433290 GCA_023553655.1 Myrmecobius fasciatus | reverse complement strand
TTTATTAATCTGAGTGCCAGTATTTATATACCTTTTAGATTAGTGTTACAAAATTACTATCTACCTTCATCACATTTCTTCCAGGGCATTTCAATACCAAGATGCTTATCAACACAGAATTGTAAATAGCTTAGTTGTGATGTTCATCAAATCAACAGAATTGTAAATAGTTGTGATATTTATCAATACAGAGCAGAAATTATCATACTAATGTATTTACCTCTAGTATGTCTTTGATTCATTGTATAGTTAAAACATCTTATTTCTGTCCCGTGCATTCTCTATCAAGATTATCTAAATTTACCAAGTATGTCTTTACAATTATTATAGAGATGGTGAGCTGATGTAGTTTGAATAGTTTGAGAGAGTCAAGTAATACCAAGCCTGGACTCTTGCTGTTTATGCACTTATTCAATATCAGCCCTCTACAAACGTACATAATTCTTTGCATGTTCTCTCTCCCATTGGACTGTGAATTCCTTGAGAACAGGAACTGTACCTGGCACATAGCAGGTGCTTAACAAATACTTGTTTTTGTTTGTACTTAAGTCAGAATTGTTCCTTGGCTCTTCCAGTGCTTCTCTACTATGTATCATACAAAAGAAGTATGCTCTCCTTAAATAAACAGAGGTGATGCTATTGACTCAAAAACAGTGAAATATGTTTTTTGTATTATTTCTTCTAGTATAAATGCCTCATGTTTTCATAAATGTCATTCCATTGCCAAAAAAAATGTACTAATGCAAACAACAGCCCATGGGCACTATTCCTTTAGGTATAAATACTACTACACAGAAAAATAAGCAAGAACTATTTCTATTTGCTAGCTATCTCATTCTAACTTCAAACTCAACATATCTAAAATTGAATCATTACTCTTCCCAAAAAATCTGTCCCTTATTCTACCATCTCTATTTCTGTTTTTGGCACAACTGTCACTCATACTAAAGATTTCTATTGTCTTTAATATTTTCCCTTCCCTGACCCATATATGATCATTTGCTAAGGCCTGTCAATTTTCCACTCATAATACTACCATAGTTCAGCAGCCCATTATATTTCAACTGTACTATGTTATTAGGTTCTTAACTGATCTTCTACTCTATCACATTTTTAATCTATTCTTATTGTTGTCTAAAAATATTCCTAATGTACTATTGCTATAATCCTCTCAAAAACCTTTAATAATCTTTTATTACCTATTGAATAAAGTAAAAATTCCTTATACTAGCACTAAAGGTCCTCCACAATGTAGTTTCATCTTCCTTCTCATCTTTAGCTGAAACTATTCACCCTGATTTACTCTGTTGCCATAAAACGACACTACTATTACAAACCCTCTCCTGCTTTCTGCTATCTCTTACAAATTCCTGTGCAAATTCTCATAATGGATTTCTCTGACTATGCTTGGTTGAAATCCCTTCCCTTTCTCAAAACCTAAATCTAGTATTAACTTCATGAAGTCTTCCTTCCCTGATTTCCTAAACAGAAAACACTTGTCCTCCTCCTCCTCCAATATTTCATGGCATGTTATTTGGGATCCTATTTTGCCCTTATTGTGACAACATTTCACATTATACTTGTGCATATAACCATGACTCAGCACTCATAGTTGTAGCCTACATAGACTAGGTTCAGTCATAAGGACTTCTCAAAAATTCTATTTCTTTGGCTCATTTTTCCTTCATTCTCCCAAAGATTCCTCTGTAATTGTAACCTCTGAAAATAACTCACATAAATTAGGTAAAAGGAATCCAGCTTTTGTGCAAGCACTAAAAGTAAAAATGCCTATCAGTTACAGAACTGTTTTTATTTTGCTCCACAAGCAGAAAGTAGAATAGATAAAGAATCCATAATAACCCACAACTACTACAATTATCTTATACTCTCTTCCATGGATCTATACATGTTATAAATCAACATTATGTGGCTTAGACTCCTCTTAGAAAAAAAAAAACTAACTTGGAGGTGCTAGAGGTAAAATATTATCAATATTCTGGTGATTCCTGCTTTTATCCCAGGAACTTATGCCAATCTCTAACTTTATGGTACTTGCCTTGGAAATAAAACACATCTGAGATTTTTAGAGAAGCAAAGGTTTTCACTTGTATTGACAAAAGTTTCCATTCTTTTGTATCATGTTTTTATTTAGTTGTTTTTCAGTTATGTCTGACTCTTCATAACCCCTTTTGGGGTTATCTTGACAAAAATATGGGAGAGGTTTGCCATTTCCTTCTCTGGTTCATTGTACGGATAAGGAAACTAAGTCAAGCAGGGTTAAATGATTTACACAGGGTCACTCAGCTAGCAATTGTCTTAAGCTGGATTTGAACTCAAAAAGAGACATCTCTCTCACTCTATCCAGGAACCAACTAGATGCTCTCTTTGATTTGTAGATCAGCTTTTTATTCCTTCTTTTATTATGGGACCACATGCTATATACCAGAGAAGGAAGTTTTGCCTCTTTCCAGAAAGTTAAAATTTCAGGAAACCTGAACACACCTTTAGAAAGCTGAGGTTCAAAAACTCCTAAAACCTAGTCACAAGGCTATCCTTTCCTGGAGCCATATGATTTATTTTATTTTTTTTAATTAAAGTTTTTTTTATTTAACAAAACATATGCATGGGTAATTTTTTCAACACTGACCCTTGCAAAACTTTCTGTTCCAAAATTTTTCCTCCTTCTCCCTCCTCCCCTAGATGGCAGGTAATCCAATACATGTTAACTATGTTAAAATATATGACAGATCTAATATATGCATACATATTATCTTGCTGCACAAGAAAAATCAGATCTAGAAAGAAAAAAAAACCTGAGAAGGAAAACAAAATGCAAACATTTACAGAAAGCGTGAAAATGTTATGTTGTGGTCCACACAGTTCCCACAAGTCCTTCCCCTGGGTGTATATGGCTTTCTTCATCACTGAACAATACGAACTGATTTGAAACACCTCATTATTGAAGAGAGCCATGTCCCTCAGAACTGATCATCCTGTAGTCTTCTTGTTGCCATGTATAATGATCTCCTGGTTCTACTCATTTCACTTAGCATCAGTTCATGCAAGTCTCTCCAGGCCTCTCTGAAATCATCCTGCTGGTTGTTTCTTACAGAACAGTAATATTCCATAACATCCATATACCACAATTTATTCAGCTATTCTCCAATTGATGGGCATCCATTCAGTTTCCAGTTTCTTGCGACTACAAAAAGGGCTGCCACAAACATTTTTTGCACAGTGGGTCCCTTTCCCTCCTTTAAGATCTCTTTGGGATATAAGCCCAATAGAAACACTGCTGGGTCAAAGAATATGCACAGTTTGATAACTTTTTGAGCATAGTTCCAAATTGCTCTCCAGAATGGTTGGATCCGTTCACAGCCTGGGGCCATATGATTGGCAGCATATGTTACAATACTATATTTCTGTCACTCCCTCTCCATGGGCAGGTCCAGGAGCTCTTATAATTTCACCACTGCCCTGTTCACCTAGATGGTACAGTGGATAGAATGCTGAGCCTGGAGTCAATAAGTCTCATCTTTCTGAGTTCAAAATTGGAACTTACACACTTACTAGCGGGTCAAGTCACTTAATCCACTTGCCTCAATTTCCTCATTTGTAAAATAATCTGGAGAAAGTTTATGGCAAACTACTTTAGTATCTTTACCAAGAAAACTCTAAAATGAGGCTGCAAAGATTTGGACATGGCTAAACAACAACAAAAAATGGGTTCATGAGGCAGTCAAGACTCAGAACAGAGTTGGAGAGTGTTAGGGAGGAGACCCTGTGTATCTATACTAGAGGGTGAAGGAAAGGTTTTTCTCTTCTATCCAACTGTGGCTGATCATATCAATACAAGCTTGGAAGGCTCTACCACAAGTTGGGTACAAATCGTTCATGCAAAAATTCGGAATGGATATATCTCTAAATTTGTGCATCTCGTTCCTTTTGAGCGACTGCAATTCTGTGTTGCTCACGGAGCACAATGCCTTATTTGATGCAGGCTTGCTATGTTGGGTGGTCCTATGCCAATATCTCTCATATCTCACAATTAGTACCAAGGTTCTTCAGAGAGACCTTGAGAGTACCCTTGTATCACTTCTGACTTATGTGTGACCGCTTGCCTAGTGTGTGTTCTCTGTAAAATAGTAAAATAAACTTTTAGGCAGACTTGGGCTTGGCATTCCAACAATGTGGCCAGCCCATCAGAATTGCACTTTTTGCAGTAAAATTTGAACACTTGGCAGTTCAATTTGAGGGAAAAAACCTCAGTATATTATTGTTTTGTAAGAAACGATCAGCAGGATGATTTTAGAAAGGTTTGGAGAGACTTACATGAACTGAAATGAGCAGAAACATGAAAGTAAAATGAGCAGAACCAGGAGATTTTTATACATGACAACAACAAGATTATATGATGATCAATTCTGATGGACATGGCTTTTTCCAACAATGAGATGATTCAGGCCAGTTCTAATGATCTTGTGATGAAGAGAACCATCTATGCTCAGAGAGAGTACTGTGGGAACTGAGGGTAGATCACAACACAGCATTTTCACTCTTTTGGTTGTTGCATTTTGTTTTCTTTCTTATTTTTTCCCTTTTTGATCTAATTTTTCTTGTGCAGCAAGATAATTGTATAAATATGTATATATATATATATATATATATATATATATTGAATTTAACAGATATTTAACATGTTTAATATATATTGAATTACTTGCCATCCAGGGGAAGAGGTAGGGGGAAGGAAGGGAAAATTTGGGACACAAGGTTTTGCAAAGGTTAATGTTGAAAAATTATCCGTGCGATGGAATAAATTTATGTCCAAAGAAGAACTGGAACTCTTAATTGAACACCAGATAGATAATTTTGACTATATTAAGTTAAAAATTTTTTTAAAGCTTTTTATTTGTATAACATATATATGGGTAGTTCCTCAGTATTGATCTTTACAAAGCTTTCCGTTACAGATTTTACCCCCAGTCCCCTCCCCTTCCCTAGATGGCAGGAAGTCCACTACATGTTAATAACAATAAGATACTTGACAAGTTGTTTTGTAAGAAAAATCCTATCTACAAGAAAAAAAAATCAGAGAAAGGAAACACAATGCAAGCAAACCGCAATAGAGAGCATGAAAATGTTATGTTGTGGTCCACATTTCATATCCCTCTCTCTGGGTGTATATGGCTTTCTTCACTGAACAATTGGAACTGTTTTGAGACATTACTTTGTTGCAGAGAGCCATGTCCATCAGAGTTGATCATCATATAGTCTTGTTGTTGCCGTATATAATGATCTCCTGGTTCTGCTCATTTCACTCAGCATCAGTTCATGCAAGTCTCTCCAGGCCTCTCTGAAATCGTCTTGCTGGTCGTTTCTCACAGAACAATAATATTCCATAACATTCATATACCATAATTTATTCAGCCATTCTCCAATTGATGGGCATCCATTTAGTTTCCAGTTTCTTGCCACTACAAAAAGGGCTGCCACAAACATCCTTGCACATGTGGGACCCTTTCCCTCCTCTAAGATCTCTTTGGGATATAGGCCCAAATGAAACACTGCTGGGTCAAAGGGTATACACAGTTTGTTTACTTTTTGAGCATAGCTCCAAATTGCTCTCCAGAATGGTTGGATCCCTTCACAGTTCCACCAACAATGTATTAGAGTCCCAGCTTTCCCACATCCCCTCCAGCATTCATCGTTATCTTCCTCCAGCATTCATCGTTATCTTAAGTTAAAAAGTTTTTGTACAAATAAAACCAATGCAGTCAAGATTAGGAGGGAAGCAATAAATTGGGAAATCATCTTTACATTTAAGAGTTCTGATAAAGGCCTCATTGACTTGCATGAACTGATGCTGAGTGAAATCAGCAGTACCAGGAGAACATTATACACAGCAACAAGACTATACTATGATCAATTTTGATGGACATGGTTCTCTTCAACAATGATGAGATTCAAACCAGTTCCTATTGTTCAACGATGAACATAGTCATATACGTCCAGAGAGGGGCCTGTGGGAACTGAGTGTGAACCACAACACAGCATTTTAACGCTTTCCATGAATATTTCCATGCATTTTGTTTTCCTTCTTAGATTGTTTTTTTCTTCTTCTCTTTCTAGATCGGATGTTTCTTGTGCAGTAAGATAACTGTATAGATATGTATACATGTATTGTATTTTGTCATATAATTTATCCTATTTAGCATGTATTAGATTACCTGTCATTTGGGGTGAGGGATGGGGGGAAGGAGGGGAAAAGCTTGGGAAAAAAAAGTTTTTTGCAAAGGTCAATGTAGAAAAATCACTCATATGTTTTATAAATAAAAAGCTTTATTAAAAAAAAAGATAAAGGCTTCATTTCTAAAATATATAGAGAATTGTCTCATATTTATAAGAATTCAAGCCATTCTCTAATCGATAAATGGTCAAAAGATATGAACAGACAATTTTCAGATGATGAAATTAAAACTATTTCTAGTCATATGAAAAGGTGCTCCAAATCACTATTGATTAGAGAAATGCAAATTAAGACAACTCTGAGGTACCACTACACACCTGTCAGATTGACTAAAATAACAGGAAATGATAATGACCAATGTTGGAGGGGATGTGGGAAAACTGGGATACTGATGCATTATTGGTGGAACTGTGAATGGATCCAACCATTCTGGAGAGCAACTTGGAACTATGCTCAAAAAGTGATCAAACTGTGCATACCCTTTGACCCAGCAGTGTTTCTATTGGGCTTATATCCCAAAGAGATCTTAAAGGAAGGAAAGGGCCCCACATGTGCAAGAATGTTTGTGGCAGCCCTTCTTGTAGTGGCTAGAAACTGGAAACTGAATGGATGCTCATTAATTGGAGACTGGCTGAACAAATTATGGTATATGAATGTTATGGAATATTATTGTTCTGTGAGAAACGACCAGCAGGATGATTTCAGAGAGGTCTGGAGAGACTTGCATGAACTGATGCTGAACAAAATGAGCAGAACCAGGAAATCATTATACATGTCAACAACAAGATCAATTCTGATGGACATGGCTCTCTTCAACAATGTAATGTTTCAAACCAGTTTTAATTGTTCAGTGAAGAAAGCCATATACACCCAGAGAGAGGGATATGAATAAGGACCACAACATAACATTTTTATGCTCTCTATTGATATTTGCTTGCATTGTGTTTCCTTTCTCTGATTTTTTTTCTTGTAGATACAATTTATCTTGCACAACAATGATAAGAATGGAAATATGTATACATATATTCGATTTGTCAAGTATTTTAACATAATTAACATGCAGTGGATTTCCTGCCATCTAGGGGAGGGGTGGGGATTAGGGGGGAAAATTTGTAACAGAAAGCTTTGTAAGGGTCAGTGTTGAAGAATTACCCATACATATGTTTTGCAAGTAAAAAGCTTTAATAAAAAAAAGAAAAAAAGAAAAATTATTCATGCATGTGCTTTGAAAATAAAGCTTTAATAAAATATAAATAAATAAATAAGAAAACATCATGCTAAAAACTATGGGAGGAAACACACAGCTGTGTATTACTCCATGTTGACTGAGAGAGTATCATCCATTATCCCAAACCTGTGAAAGTGTGCCATCATGGAATTGTCATATAATATAATGATGAAATTCTCTAGATGACCGAATTTTATCATGATCTTCCATAAGACATCACCACTGATACTATCAAAAGCTTTGTTCAGATTAACAAATGTTGTGTACAGGTCTGTGTTCGTGGCATTTCTCCTGGAGTTGTCAAGCAGCAAATGCCATATTGATCATTTCTCTGCCCTTTCTGAAGCCACACTAACTCTTGCCATCTTCCAAGTGAAGGATCAATCTTTTAAAGATACTCTGGCAAGAATCTTTTTTTTTAATTAAATCTTTTTTATTTTCAAAACTTTTGTATGGATAATTTTTCAACATTGATCCTTGCAAAACCTTGTGTTCCAAATTTCCCCCCTCTCCTCTCACCTCCTCCCCTAGATGGCAAGTAGTCCAATATATGTTAAACATATGCAATTCTTCTATACACATTTCTAAAATTATTATCCTCTCTCTGGATGTAGATGGCTCTTTTTATCAATGAACAATTGGAACTGGTTTGAAACATCTCCTTGTTGAAGAGAACCATGTCCATCAGAATTGATCATCATATAGTCTTGTTGTTGCCATGTATAATGATCTCCTGGTTCTACTCACTTCACTCAGCATCAGTTCATGCAAGTCTCTCCAGGCCTCTCTAAAATCCTCCTCCTGGTCATTTCTTACAGAACAATAATATTCCATGACATTCATACACCAAACTTATTCAGCTATTCTCCAACTGATGAGCATTCACTCAGTTTCTAGTTTCTAGGCAAGAATCTTTCAACCAATAACTGAGAGACCCCACCACCACCATCACGTGATTGTGATAGGACAACCTATTTCCTTTCCCTTTATACGTATGGACAATGGAGGCTCTACTGGGGATAACCTCCTTGCCATATAACCTGGAAAATTTCTGTTAGCTTCTGTATGAGCAGTGGACGCCCTACCTTGTAAATCTCTGCTAGAATAGAATCAGCACTAGGTTTGCCACGAGAGAAGCCTAATGGCATTCAGAACCTCTTCTTCCGTTGGAAGTTCAGCTAAAGAGGGATTGACTTCAACCTGAGATGTACAGTCAATGGCTTCAGCATTAATTGATAAGGATCTGTTGGAACATTGTGGAAATGTTCACCTCTCCGAGATTATATTTTATCACTATCCATCAGTGTTGAGTACTTAAGATGCACCATAGGTCTTTAGCCCATAAATAGTCTTCAGGGCATTTGGATTGTTACTGTCAGCATAAAACTGAATTTTATCTGACCCTTAGCCGAGAATCCTGTATCTAAGCTTCACTTACACTTTACTTTTGAAGGAGTTATACACTGCCTTCATAGAGATGAATGAACTATCCTGCTGGCAAACCCTGTAGTGTTCTCATTTTTCATTTAGTAATTCATTTTTAATTTCCCCATCATTTTCATCAAGCCAATCCTAATGTTTGTGAGTGTTCTGGCCCAGCTGAGTAAATGTGGTGCTGTACACTAAATATCTGGAAGCTGTTCACTCTTTTTCTATTCCACTATTGCCAAATGTGTGTTGGCTCAGCTTTCCCTTCAAATCAGCAACAAATTGTTCCCACAAAGAGAAGTGATCTCATCTGTTGATATTAAGCCTTCTGGTAGTCATTTTGTCTTGGGATCACTGCTTTTGGTGAATGCACTTATCTAATTTGAAAAGGATGAGTCTATGATTGCCTTTGTCACTCTCACCTATTGAGTTCTCTCACAAGAGCTGCTCATCTTTCAAGTCTGCTGGATTTGGAATGGGTGAATGGAATGATCTTCACAAAAGCTTTTGTACATTTTTTTGGTTGGTTTTAATCACAATCCTCACCTGTCACAGTAAACAGACGAGGGTTAGATTAGGGGAAGAGGACAATTTTGGGGCACTTTTTCTAGCCCCTTCATTACACCAGAAAGTGAGCAATGTGCTCAGACACCTAGGGGGTTGCTGAATCCCACTGTTGCTTCATTGCAGTGAGATGGCGACCCTTTGGCCTTGGCCAGTTGTGTACAGGATTGTGACTGACAGTATATCTGCTTCATTACTTGCCAGAGAACTTTGATATAAGTAAAATGGTAAAATAGTCTGGGTGATGTCTTTTGAATTGTGCACAAATTAGGTTTAAGTGAAGCAGATGCATGAAATCATCCGTCTCACTCTTTCTTCCAGCGTATTTGTAATTCAGTGGCAAGACAAAAATTAACATGACTGGTGATGGCTCAGGATGAAGTGGATGACTTTGTTCTCTTGGATGTCTTATCCAAGCTCTCACTACTCCATAGTGCCCACTTATGGCACCTTTGTGGCCTGTCAGAACAAATTGGTCACATCCACTCATTTAACCAAGAGTCTTCGTATCCTTGGGGTAGATACCTCCTAACCTTGCTCTGTTATTCTTAACCTAGTTTACTGGGATGTGACCATTGTGCACGCTACAGCTTCTTAAAGCCACTATCCAGTTTGCTTGTATTTTGTTTTCCTTCTCAGGGCTTTTTTTTTTTTTTTTCTTGTTGATCCGATTTTTCTTGTGCAGCATGATAACTATATAAATATGTATACATCTATTGGATTTATCATATATTTTAACATAGTTAACATGTATGGGACTACCTGCCAACCAGGGGAGGGGGTGGAGGGAAGGAGGGAAAAATTTGTAACAGAAAACTTTGCAAGGGTCAATGTTGAAAAATTACCCATGCATATGTTTTGCAAATAAAAAGCTTTAATAAAAAACAAAACAACAACAACAACAAAAACCCTAACACTATCCATCAGTGAGAATTGGGTGATATATGAACATTAAATGTGGAAAGTAGCCCTGAAAATGGCTTAGATAGCCTTTAGACCAAGGTCTTCCCTGAACACGTATACCTGCCAAAGGGTGTGAACAGTTTTATAGCCCTTTGGACATAGTTGCAAATTGCTTTCCAGAATTGTTAGATAAGTTCACAACTCTACCAACAATGTAATAATGTCCCAGTTTTCCCACATGCTATCCAACATTTATTATTTTCCTTTTCTGTCCTATTAGTCAATCTGATAGATGTGAAGTGGTATCTCCTTTTTAATGTGCATTTCTCTAATCAGTAGTGATTTAGTGTGTTTTTATATGATTATAGATTTGATTTCCTTGTTTGAAAATTGCCTGTTCATGTTTTTTGACCATTCATCAATTGGGGAATGACTTTTAGCCTTATAAATTTGATTCAGTTCTCAATATATTTGAGAAATGTGACTTTTATCAAAAAAAACTGCTATAAAATTTTTTCACACTTACGATTATTTTGTATTTCCTTCTATCCTAGTTTACCCTATTTATCCTTCTTTTTCTTTCACCTTTTTCATCTTCAACACTGTTTTGCTCCTCCCCCAATCTACCCTCCTTTCCCCTTTCTTGTAGGATAAGACAGATTTCTATATTCAGCTGAGTGTGTATGTTTTTGTTTCTTTGAACCAACTTCTATGAGAGTAAGGTTCAAGTGTTATTTACCATGACCTCATATTTCTCTTCATTGTAAAAGCTCTTTTGCACATCTTTTATGAGATAATTTTCCTGATTCTACCTCTTCCTCTCTCTTCTAGTGTATTCCTCTTTCTCACTCCTTAATTAATTGTTTTTTAGATATCATCCCATTATACTCAATTCATCCCATACCCTTTGTCTATGTATAATCCTTCTAATGCTTTCATAATGAGAAAATTCTTAGTAGTTACAAGTATCATTTTATCTTGGTAGAGATGTAAATAGTTTAGCCTTATTGGATCCCTTATAATTTCTCTTACCTGTTTACCTTTTCATGCTTCTCTTGAATCTTGTATTTGAAAGTCAAATTTTCAGTTCAGCTCTGTTCTTTTTGTCAGGTATGCTTGAAAGTTCTCTATTTTATTGAATATACATTTCCCTCTTGAAGGATTATACTCAGTTTTGTTGGGTAGGTGATCTTGGTTGTAACCTTAGTTCCTTTGTCCTCCAGAATATAATATTCCAAGCTCTTGGCTCCTTATGTAGAAGCTGCTAAATCTTGTGTTATCCTGATTGTAGCTCCATGACATTTGAATTGTTTCTTTCTGGCTGTTTGCAATATTTTCTCTTTGACCTTGGAGCTGTGGAATTTGGCTATAATGTTCCTGGTAGTTTTCATTTTGAGATCTCTTTCAAGAGGTGATTGGTGGATTTTTTTCAATTTTTATTTTACTCTTTGGTTCTAGGATATCTTTCCTTGATAATTTCTTGAAAGTTGGTATCTATACTCTTTTTTATCATGATTTTTTTCAGTAGTCCAATAATTCTTAAATTAGCTCTCCTTATTCAATTTTTCAAGTCAGTTATTTTTCCAGTGAAATATTTCACATTTTCTTCTGGTTTTTTCTCCCTTTCTTTTGAATTTATTATTGTTTTTAAATGTCTTATGGAAACATTAACTTCCACTTGCCCAACTTAAATTTTTAAGGAGTTCTTGTCTCATCAATGAATCTTTGTTCCTTCTACCAATTCTGCTTTTTAAGGTGTATCTTTTATCATGTGATCTATTCTGTTTTTTTTAAGATATTATATTCGTTAGTAATCTTTGTGTCTCTTTTACTCAGCTATTGACTCTTTTCATTATTTTCTTGCATCACTCCTATTTGTTTTTCCAATTTTTCCTCTACCTCTCTTATTCAATTTTTAAAATCCTTTTTGAGTTCTTCCAGGAATTCTTTTTGGACCTGAGACCAACTTACATTTATCTTTGAGGCAGTTTAGTTGTTATTGTCTTCTTCTGAATTTGTAGTCTGATTTTTCCTGTCCCCATAGTAACTTTATATGGTCAGCTTCTTTTTTTTATTATTCATTTTTTCAGCTCATTTCTTAACTTTTAACTTTATATGTTAAAGTTGGGTTCTACTCTTAGGGTAGAAAGGAGCACTGTTCCAAGTTTCAGGTTTTTCATGCTGCTATTTAAAGAGGTTAGTTCTGTGGGTCTGTAAACTTTCAAGGTGGTATGATTTAAGGATAGGTGGGGTTACTGTTCTCCTGGCCTATGTTCTGATCTGGGATTGACCACAAGCACTCTTTTCCTCCCTGGAATTGTGACCACGATCTTAGAGTGACTACTCTAGTGTGCTATATTCCTCCTTGCCCGAGGACTGTCCAGAACCATGTATGCATAATTCAACAGAGTCCTCAGGCTTCACTGCTGGCTTACATTGAGGTTCTGGCCTCAAACATGGCTTGCCAAGAATAGTTACAGACCTTTCCTGCCACCTTTTAAATTTTCTTGGGCCGGAAAATTATTTACTTTGCCCTTTTGTTGATTCTCAAACTCCAAATTTTGTTTTAAAGAGATTTTTACATATATGTGTGTGTGATGTTTTGAGGAAATATTTTAAAGTAATTTTGAGGGGAATTTGGGAGAGGTCAGATGAGTCACTGCCTTTACTCTGACATTTTGGTTCTGCCCTCCTTGTCATTCCCAATTCTAATTTTTAGGCAATTATTTTCTTCAAGGAGTGCTTGTATTTCTTTCTCCATTTAGCCAATTCTACTTTTTAAGAAGTTCTTTTCTTTTCTTTTCTTTTTTGCTGAGGCAATTGGGGTTAAGTGACTTGCCCAGGGTCACACAGCTAGGAAGTGTTAAGTGTCTGAGACTGGATTTGAACTCAGGTCTTCCTCACTTCAGGACTTATCCACTGTGCCACCTAGCTGCCCTAGAAGTTCTTCAATGAATTTTTGTGTCCCTTTTACCATTGAGTCAATTTTGTTTTTTTAAAGTGTTATTTTCTTCAGTCTTTTTTGTGCCTCTTAAAAACTGTTAATTCTTTTTTCATAATTTTCTTGTACTACTCTCATTTCTTATGCCCAATTTTTTTCTACTTAACTCTCTCAGAAATTTCTATTGGGCTTCTGTCCATTTAGCAATTTTCTTTGAGGCTTTGATTGTAGTTGTTTTCAAATTGTCTCCTGAGTTTACATCTTGATCTTCCTTGCCACCATAGTAGCCTTTTATGGTCAAGTTCTTTTTTTGTTGTTTGTTCATTTTTCCAGCCTATTTCTTGACTTATATGATAAAGTTGGGCTCACCTGGTGATGAAGAGACATTCTCCTAAACATAAGATTTATTTATGCTGCTATTTACAAAGGTAGTTGTTTGAGCTTGCAAGTTTTCAGTGCTTCTGAGGTGGTGCGATCTGGAGAGAAGTAGGATCACTGCTTTCTTTGTCTGTGCTCAGTCATTAGGGCCTCTGTTCCTTTGCAGCCACAAGTGTTAGTAGTCCTCTTATACCCAACTGAGTGTATATGTTATTCCTCTTTAAGCCAGTTCTAATGAAAATAAGGTTTAAGTGTTGTCTGCCATGTCCCCATCTCCTCCACTATAAAGCTCTTTTGCACCTCTTTTATATGAGATAATTTCCCCAAATCTACTTCTCCCTCAGTGTGTTGTCCTTTTCTACTCCTTAATTTTTTTAGATATCATCTTATCATATTCAATTCATCCTGTACCCTTAGTTTATGTGTACTACTTCTAACTACTCTCATAATAAGAATTTTTTTTGGAGTTACAAGTATCATCTTCCCATGGTGGAATGTAAACAGTTTAGCCTTATTGAATTCCTTATGATTTCTCTTTTCTATTAATCTTTTCATGCTTTTCTCGAATCTTGTAGTTGAAAGTCAAATTTTCTGTGCAGCTCTGGTCTTTTCATCAAGAATGTTTGAAAATCCTCTATTTCATTAAATATTTTTTTCCCTTGGAGGGATTACATTCAGTTTTGTTGGATAGGTGATTCTTAGTTGTGATCCTAGTTCCTTTGCCCTTCAGAATTTAATATTTCAAGTACTGGACTCCTTTAATGTAAAAGCTACTAAATATTGTGTAATCCTGACTAACATTTTATTTGTTTTGCCCTGTTCTTTTATGGGTTCTGCTGTTTCAGAATTAGTTTTGAGATATTACTTTGTAGTAAGTGACCAAAATAATTTAATATATGATAAATCCAAAGATCTAAGGTTTTGGGACAGAAGGTCACTATTTGACAAAAATTGCTAGGAAAACTGGAAAACAGTGGATAAAGGAAAGAATTTCCCTTACATAGATAAGGGAAGAATTTAGAACCAAAAAAGATATAAAGATCATCATGAAATGTAAGATAGATAATTTTATTATATTAAATT
This sequence comes from Myrmecobius fasciatus, assembly GCA_023553655.1. Classification (NCBI taxonomy): domain Eukaryota; kingdom Metazoa; phylum Chordata; class Mammalia; order Dasyuromorphia; family Myrmecobiidae; genus Myrmecobius; species Myrmecobius fasciatus. Next base: position 418,515 of record JAJPUD010001469.1, on the reverse strand, counting down.
TAAAAGTTTTTGCACAAAGAAAAATAATGCAAACAAAATTAGAAAGAAGGAATTCCCCAGAAAACTGGGGAAATTTTACAGCATGTATCTCTGATAAAGTCCTCATTTCTCAAATATGAAGTGAGAACTGAGTCAAACTTGTACAAATACAAATCATTCCTGAATTGTTACATGGTCAAAGAATATGAACAGGAAGTTTTCAAACAAAGAAATCAAAGCTATTATTATATGAGAAAAATGCTTTAAATCACTATGAATTAGAGAAATGCAAATTAAAACAACTTTGAAGTACCACCTCACACCTATCAGACTGGCTAGCAAGACAGAAAAGGAAAATGATAAATGTTAAAGGAGATGTGGGAAAATTGGGACTCTAATGTACTGTTGATAGAGTTGGGAACTGATCCAAGCATTCTGGAGACAAATTTGGAACTATGTCCTAAGAGTTATAAAACCTCTGTATATAATCTTTGATCTAGTAAAACCATTACTAGGTCTGTATTCCAAAGATATTTTTAAAAGTGTGTGTGGGGGGGTGTGGGGGTGTGTGTGGGGTGTGTGTGTGTGTGTGTGTGTGTGTGTGTGTGTGTGTGTAGAAGAATCTATTTGTACAAAAATATTTGTAACAGCTCTTTTTGTGGTGGCAAATAATTGGAAATTGAGGGGATGCTCATGAATTGGGAAATGACTGAAAAAGTTGTGGTATATGATTGCAATGGAATATTATTGAAAAAATCATTAAAGAAATGGGAAGGGGGATTGTTTAAGGAAAAACAAAAAAAGATTTACACAAATTGATGTAGAGTGAAATGAGCAGAATCAGGAAAACACTGGTACACAGTAACAGCAATGTTGTATGATAAACAACTGTGAATGACTTTGCTATTCTTAGCAATAAATGATCCAAAATATTCCCAAAGGACTCATGATGAAAAATGCTAAACATCTCCAGAAAAAAACTGATGGTGTCTGAATACAGACTAAAGTATACTGTTTTTCTTCTTTTCTTCATTTCCTCTTCCCTTCCTCTCTTTTTCTCTATTTCCTTCTCTCTTTATTCCTTCCTTCATTTCTTTTTTTCTTTCCTTCTTCTTTCTTTCCTTTCATTCCTTTCTTCCTTCCTTCCTTCCTTGATTGCACATATACAACCTATATCAAATTATTTACCATTGTGGAGTTGGGGGAGAGAGAGAAGGAAGGATAGAATTTAGAATCCAATACTTTAAAAAATGAATGTTAAAAACAGTTTTTACATACAATTAGAAAAAATAAATTTAATTTTTTAAAGTGAAGCACAAAATCAAACAACAATGAAGCTGCTCTCTTCATGGTTATCAATGACCTTCTAACAGCTAAATCTGGTGGCTATTTCATAAAATAATAGGATCATGGATTTATAGCTGCAGGGACCTTGGAGGCCATTAAGTCCAATCCCCTCATTTGACAGATGAGGAAACTGAGGCACAGAGACTTTAAGTAACTTGTACAGGGTCAGTCATCAGCTAGTAAATCAGTATCTGAGGTAGGATAATAACTTTAGTGAATCCAGGTTTATCACTTTATCCCCTCCCAACCTTAACCACCCAAATTTCCCAGTTTTCATCTTACTCTATCTCTCTAAAACTTTTGACATTGTTGACCACTCACTCCTCCTAAATACTGTTCTTCCATGGCTTCTGCAATACTGTTCTCTAGAGGTTCTATTCCTACTTGCCCAACCTCTTCTCAATGTCCTGTGCAGGCTCTGCATCCATATACTGTCCTCTTAATTTAGATATTCCTCATAATTCTGACCTGGGCCATAGTCTTTTCTGTCTTTATACCTTCTCCCTCAGTGATTTCATCAGCTCTCTGAATAGAATTATCATCTCTTTGCAGATGACTATCAATTTATATATCCATTTCTAATCTTTCTCATGAACTCTAATTCCACATCCAGCTGCCTTTCTGATATCTCCTGTTTGCCCCATCAGCATCTGAAACTTAATATGTCCAAAACAAACCTCATGATTTACCTCCTAAAGCAACTTTTCCTCCAAACTTACCCTTTCTTTTGAGAGCATCACTATCTTTTCAATTACCCAGGTTCATTATTTTAGAATCTGGATTTTTCCATCTCCCTCATACCCAACATCCAATCACTTGCCAAGCCATTTTTTTAAAATAAAATTTTGTTGTTGTTTGTAACTTTGTTCTTGAAGAGGACCATGACATGATATGCAAGCAAATTGGATTTAAGTAATTTAAAGTATTTTAGTAATTTAAGTAATTATCCTATCCTTCTCTCCTTTCTATTACCTCCTCCCTTGAGCAAAAAAAAAAAAAACAAAAAAAAAACAAAACAGAACCAAAAAAAACCCTCTGGTTATAAACATAGTCAAGCAAAACAAATACCTGTATTGGTCATATCCAGAAAAATGCATCTCATTCTGCACTGAGTCCATTATCTCTCAATCATTTCCCAAACCTATATGATTCTATCTATACAAAGTGTTTCCCCCATTCCCTCTTCTTTCCCGTCACCTAGCCACTATCATAGTTCAGACCTCTAGACTTCTTGCCTGGACTACTCTATTAACCATCTTGCTGTCCTCCCTGTTTCTAGTCTTCCCCTTTCTAATCCATACTTTTCCATAAGCTGCCAAAATAATATTCCTAAAATACAGGGCTGTTCATGTCATGTCCATCCACAAAAATAGTCAATGGTTTGCTATCTTATTATTAAACAAACAACACTCTAGTCTTTGAAACCCTGCAAGATCTCCCTCCAACCGGGATGTGGGAAAACTGGGACTCTGATACATTGTTGGTGGAACTGTGAACAGATCCAACCATTCTGGAGAGTAATTTGGAGCTACGCTCAAAAAGTTATCAAACTGTGCATACCCTTTGACCCAGCAGTGTTTCTATTGGGCTTATATCCCAAAGAGATCTTAGAGGAGGGAAAGGGAGCCACATGTGCAAGAATGTTTGTGGCAGCCCTTTTTGTAGTGGCTAGAAACTGGAAACTGAATGGATGCCCATCAATTGGAGAGTGGCTGAATAAATTATGGTATATGAATGTTATGGAATATTATTGCTCTGTAAGAAACGACCAGCAGGATGATTTCAGAGCGGCCTGGAGAGACTTGCATGAACTGATGCTGAGTGAAACGAGCAGAACCAGGAGATCATTATACACGGCAACAACAATACTATATGATGATCAATTCTGATGGACATGGCTCTCTGCAACAAAGAATTGTCTCAAACCAGTTCCAATTATTCACTGAAGAAAACCATATACACCCAGAGAGGGGGATATGAAATATGGACCGCAACATAACATTTTCATGCTCTCTATTGAGGTTTGCTTGCATTGTGTTTCCTTTCTCTGATTTTCTTTTTTTTCTTGTAGATAGGATTTTTCTTGTACAACTTGTCAAGTACTTCAACATTATTAACACGTAGTGGACTTCCTGCCATCTAGGGGAGGGGAGGGGACTGGGGGTAAAATTTGTAATTGAAAGCTTTGTAAAGATCAATGCTCGGGAACCACCCATACATATTATACAAATAAAAAGCTTTAATTAAAAAAAAAAATCTCCCTCCAACCTATCTAGACTATTTCACATCACTGACTCTGTACTTTCTGTAGACTGTCACCTGTTTCTGAAACACACTTTCTCCTAACCCACTTCTTAGAATCCTTAGCTTCTTTCATGTCTTAGTATATGTATCATATACCACAAAGGAGTCCTTCCACGTGTTATTGTTCTTTCTCTTTCTCTCCTCAAGCTATTTTGAATATACTTATTACCCTTAAGAAAATATGTGCTTCTTTAGAGTGGGAACTACTTTCCTTTGTTTATTTGTTTATTTTCCTGAGAATTCCTAGTGTCAAGTACTATCCCTTTGCATAGAAAATAAAATGATGAATTTAACTTTTAACCACACTTGAAAATATAATACAGGCAAATTTATGGTGAGTTACATATCACTCACAGCAAAGATTATCTATTGATAAGGTTATAATTATAGGTTAGATTATAGATGAGGACTAAATTTTTTGTGTGTGTGATTCCTTCCAATCCTGTTATTCTATAATTCTGAGTTTTACATGGCAGAGTCACAGGTCACAAAAAGAGCAAAATCAGTTCTGAGTGGCAAAGGAATAAAAATGGAAACTAGACATTCATATACAGGGATGTGACAAATAGGAATTTTTCATTCCCCAAGAAAATCTAGAGAACCAAAAAAGTTTTTGCAAAGGACAAGGGAGGGCAAGTGAGAACTAATGTTAAGTAGATTTTTTTGTTACTATCATCTATTGCCTAATATCGATATATTATCTATTATTTCCTCTATTATTGAAGATCAGTTTATCATCTTTGCCTAAGAATTCAGAAGATCTAGTGAGAGTTAATAAAGCAGGAAATGTCAGAAATGTGATTTGAATTCAGATCTTCCTGCCTTTCGGTCTGGCATTCTATATCTCATGCCAGATTATTTTACTTGGACATTAAAATACAAGGGACTTCTTTTCTAAATGACATTATAGATATTTTCAAGGAGGTCAAATTATGAAATAAAGACTTTGCTAAAAGGATGGGGGAGTTCCTTATTAAATGGAAACATGATACACATCAAAGAGAAGGAAGAGGTGGAGGATGATACAAAGATAACAACAGTAATAATAGTTCACATTACTAGAATGTTTTAAAGTTTATAAAACCCTTTTCTCACGGCAACCCCATAAAACAGAGGGTAACAGTACTTTATACTTTAGAACTTTATGATTTACCAAAAGCTTTCCTTACAAAAATTGTAAGAGGTAAACAGTCCAAAATATTATTAGCCCAGGAATTTTTTTACATGAGGAGACAGATTTGGAGAAAGTAGGTAACTTGCCAAAGAACAGACAGCTAGTAAATGACATAGTTGGGAATGAAACACAGGTCTGGAACTCCTAACATTACATTATGTTGCCTCTCCCCAACATCTGTTTACAAATCCACTTTAACTTTATTTTTTTAATTTTTAATTTTTTTTGCAGTAATCCAGCTTAAACTTTAGTTTTAGATTTAAATCCAGCCCATCATTTAAGCCCATCAGTAGTGGCATTTAGTTTTTAATTCCAACATTTGCATGTTAGTTATTTCTCCCAGCCTGTGGTGATAAATAACTTCCAAAATGTTTATCTAAAATAACTTTCAAGATATTTATTTAAAACTCTATGTTCATGAGAAGGTGCTCCAAATCACTATTGATCAGAGAAATGCAAATTAAGACAACTCTGAGGTACCACTACACACCTGTCAGATTGGCTAAAATGACAGGAAAAGATGATGAATGTTGGAGGGGATGTGGGAAAACTGGGACACTGATATATTGTTGGTGGAACTGTGATCCAACCATTCTGGAGAGCAATTTGGAACTATGCTCAAAAAGTTATCAAACTGTGCATACCATTTGACCCAGCAGTGTTTCTACTGGGCCTATATCCCAAAGAAATCTTAAAGGAGGGAAAGGGACCCACATGTGCAAAAATGTTTGTGGCAGCCCTTTTTGTAGTGGCAAGAAACTGGAAACTGAAAGAATGCCCATCAATTGGAGAATGGCTGAATAAATTAGGGTATATGGATGTCATGGAATATTATTGTTCGGTAAGAAACAACAAGCAGGATGATTTCAGAGAGGCCTGGAGAGACTTGCATGAACTGATGCTGAGTGAAATCAGCAGAACCAGGAGAACATTATACACAGCAACAAGACTATATGATGATCAATTCTGATGGACATGGTTCTCTTCAACAATGATGTGTTTCAAACCAGTTCCTATTGTTCAGCAATGAAAATAGTCATATACACCCAGAGAGAGGCCTGAGGGAACTGAGTGTAGACCACAACACAACATTTTAACGCTTTCTGTGAATATTTCCTTGCATTTTGTTTTCCTTCTTAGGTTGTTTTTTTTCTCTCTCTTTCTAGATCTGATATGTCTTGTGCAGTAAGATAACTGTATAGATATGTATACATATATTGGATTTGTCATATAATTTAACATATTTAACATGTATTAGATTACCTGTCATCTAGAAGTGGGAGGTGAGGGGAGGAGGGGAAAAGCTTGGAACAAAAAAAAAAAAAGTTTTGCAAAGGTCAATGTAGAAAAATCACTCATATATTCTGTAAATAAAAAGCTTTTAATAAAAAAATTAAAATAAAACTCTATGTTCAGACATCAAATGAAAGTTTTTAGTTTTATTTTTTCATTTTTAAAAATTGATTAGTTTTCAACATTTTTTAAAATATTTTGCTTTCCAATTTTTTTCTTCTTCCCTTTCTCCCCTCCTATTTCCTTCCAAAGACAGCAAGCAAATATAGATTATATAATTTCCATGTTGTAAAAGAAGAATCAGAACAAAAGAATCACAAGAAAGAAAAAGTGAAAATAGTATGCTTCAATCTGCATTCATACTCCATAATTCTTGCTCTGGATGTGGATGGCATTTTTCCAACCTGAGTCTTTTGGAATTGTCTTGATCGCTGAGAAGCTCTAAGTATCAAAGTTGAACATCCACACAATGTTCCACTTTAACTTCAGCACTCTATAACATAATAGGTCGAAATCTATCTGAAAAAGAAAAAAGTTCATGCAGAATAATGTGACTGAAATGCAGTTTGCTTTTTTAAAAAATGAAATTAATATTCTCTTTTAAAAATCTATTCAAACTGGGTCTCCAAAAAATCTTTTCAAGAATTCTGAGGGAAAATTTGCTAATTACCCCAAGAGCATATTGAACTCCTCAGGGAAAGGAACTATATTAATCCAAGATGATGGTACTCATTATTATTTCTACTATCATCATTTAGCGGCTTCCTGGAAGCCCATGATGACCTGTTGCCATCAAGCTCTAATTGAACCACCACTGTGGGGCTCATTACAAGTGCTACTATTGATCACATTATTTAAAAGTTTTAAATTACTCCAGAAATAACGAGGTAAGTGCCTTCCCTTCTGGGCCAGCTTCTTTATTAGGCTCCTGGGACTGGGAACAAAACTTTATCTGAAGGTCTCAGAAAGGTGATGGCCTCAGGGGCCCTTTAATAAGCTCAACTTTAAGGAATTGCAGAGACAAGTTAAAGTTGCTCCTGCTAGGAGAAAATATCTCTTCTTCTCACCTGGACTAATTTGTCACTTCCCTCTTATGGGAAGAAAGGAATATTTTCTCAAAGAAAAAGTAGACAAGAGATTGTTATGCAATTTTATGTTTCACCTCAAACCTGGAAGCTAGATTTTCAATAAGACCCCAAGGTCATTATTCTCCCTGAGCAGTTGTGAGTTGTAACCTGCCTCATCTTTTAGTCCAATTTTTATTTATGGTAGTCCTCCCAGAAGGGGAAAGAAACTCTAACTCAATAATAGCTAGATAGCCACCTTGGGAGACTCACTCTTTCTCTCTGAGACTTTTCTTTACCCTGAGCTATTTCTATTTCTTTCTCTGTTCTTTCTCTAATTTCTGTGTTGGTTGGCAGTATAGCATTATTTCACTACCTCTCTGTTCAAGGCTTCACTTCCCTGATTAGATTTTTCTTTGTCAAAAATGAGACATTGTCTATTATATATATTATGCTTCAATATCAGTGTTCTTCAGTGAGATCTTGAAAATATCCTTGTATTATTTCTTCTGATCTCCATGTAAGCTTTTGGCTTATGTGAATTCTCTGTAAACTCTTTTAAGAAAAAGTACTTTTAGTATTCAAACAACTTGGCTTATTTATCTAATAGGAATAAACTAGAGGCCTATTCAATAAGATCAAGAGTAAAACAGGGATGTCAAATTATCCTCTCTATTATTTGGAGTAGTGCTAGAAAGACTACTTATAGAAATAAGATAGGGAAAATTAACTAAGGGAATTAGCAGAGGCAAAAAAGGATACAAAATCATCACTTTATACAGATATGATGTACTACATAGAAAACCCAAGGGAATCAATTAAAAAATTAATTGAAGCATTAATTTCATCTAAATAGTAAGAAATAAAGTTGCAAAATTGAGCAGATTTTCTATGTATTACTAATAAAAATCCAACAGGAAAAGAAAAAAAGTGAAATTCTATTCAAAATAACCAGAAAATGCATAAAATAGGAGTCCATATAATAAAATATGCACAGGAACTATAACGATGTTGATAATGATAATAGCTAACATTTATATAGCACTTACTGTGCGCTGGGCACTGTGCTAGTGCTTTATAATTATTTTATTTGTTCCTCACAAAAACTCTGGGAGGTGGGTGTTATTATTATACCTTTGTCTAATTTAGGAGATGAGAATTTTAACAGATTTTACAGATGAGAACATTGAGGAAAATAGAAGTTAAGTGACTTGCTCAGGGTCACAGAGCTACCAAGTGGCTAAGGTCAGATTTACATTATAAAACATTGTTTTCAGAAATAGAGATCTAAATAAATGGAGATATTAATTGCTCATAACTAGGCTCCTTGATATTTGAATCATTTCTGGCTGCTTATAGTATTTTCTACTTGATCTTATAGCTCTGGAATTTGGCTACAATATTTCTTGAACTTTTCATTTTAGGATCTTTCAGGAGGTGAATAGTGTATTCTTTCAATGATTATTTTACCCTCTGGTTCTATGATATCAGAGCAGTTTTCTTTGATAATTTATTAAGCAATGCTGTCCAGGCTCTTTTTCTTTTCTTTTCTTTTTTTATCATGGCTTTCAGATAGAGTCCAATAATTCCTAAATTATCTGTCCTGAATCTATTTTCCAGATCAGTTGTTTTTCAAATGAGGATTTTACATTTTCTTCTGTTTTTTCATTCTTTTGATTTTGTTTGATTGATTCTTGATTTCTCATAGGATTATTAAGGATTATTAGCCTCCACTTGTCCAATTCTAAATTTTTTAAGGAATTATTTTCTTCAGTTATTTTTTGTGCCTCCTTTTTCATTTGACCAAATCTACTCTTAAAAGATGTTTTCTAAAGTAGTTTCTCTCTCTCCCCCATTTGGCCAATTCTGTTATTTTAAGTAGTTGTTTGCTTCAGTCAATTTTTGTGCTTTCTGTTCCAAGCTGTTGATTCTTTCTTCATCTTTTTTTTTTTTTTTTTTTTTGGCATAACTCTCATTTCTTTCCCCAATTTTTCTTCTATACTAGATTTTAAAAAATCCTTTTTGAGTTCTTCCAAGAGGACCTGAGACCAGTTCATATTCTTCTTTGAGACTGTGCATATAGGCATCTTGACAGTGGACACGACATTGACAAACTCTTCTGAATTGGTGACTTGCATCTTTCCTGTTGCTATAGTAGCTTTCTATGGACAGGGCTCTTTTTTGGTTTTTACTTATTTTTTAAAGTTGAGTGCTGCTCCTGAGACACAAGGGGGTGCTGTCACAACCTTCTTACACCTACCTGGTTCCTGGCTTTCTGTTCTAGGACCTCTGGGGATGGTGGCTGGGCCTAGTTACTCTTGTTATGCCCTGGGTTCCTGAGCTGGCAGTTTTGCCTGCTGTGCTGGGGCTTGAGCCCTCACAGCTGGTGTGTTGTACCACTGGAGTGTTGAAACAGGCCATGGGGACTTAGGTACTGATCTAGGCTATGGCTAAGAGCCTCTTGCTGGCTTGCCAAAAACCGCCTGCACTGGGTTCCGATCCCTTTTATCCAAATGAGACAGACCTTCTAAATCCTTCTAAATTATCTTTGGCTGGAAATTTGTGTTTTTTTTTTTTTTTTGGGGGGGGGTTATGAATTCTGTCACTCCAGAATTCTTTTACAGGCTTGATTTAACATTGTTAGTGAGGAAAACTGGGAGAGCTCAGGCAATTTCCTGGTTTCTCTCTCCTCCCTTGACTCTGTTCCTCTATGATCCCCTCTATCCCCTTAACTCTTCTACAAACCATAGGTGTGAAAGAAAATTTCTTCCTTGTTGCTTTAATTTGTTTATGAGACATTTTCTGTCTAAATCAATTATCTATTTGTAACGGATTGTGGTATATGGGGTGAAGTTTTGGCATAAACCCAATTTCTACCAGGATGTTTTGTAGTTTCCCCAGAAATTTTTGTGGAATACTAAGTATTTACTCCAAAAACTAAGATCTTTGGGTTTATCAAATGCTATGCGCTTCTAAATCTATTTGCTCATATGTGTTGTATGCTTAATCTATTTCAGTAACCTACTTTTCCATTTTTAAATTAGCACCAAATAATTTTGAAGATTCTGCTTTTGTAGCATCTGATACTGCTAGGCCTCTTTCATTCCCACTTTTTTCTTCATTATTTCCATTGAGACTCTTGATTTTTTATTCCTACAGAGGAATTTCATCATTATTTTTGCCTAGTTCTATAAAATAATCATCTAGTTATTTGTTTAATATGCTGCTGAAATGCTGGCACTTTATCATATTTTCAACTGATGCATGCACAATTAATATTTCTCTAATTATCTGGGACTGTATTTTTTTTCTCTAAAAAGGGAATTTAGTAGTTGGAGTCATATAGTTCCTGTATAGATGGCTTTTTCAAGGAGCTTAGCTAAGAAGAGGAGGACAGTCATGAAATGTTCTCTATAAGATAATGTCAAATTAAATGTGAGGTTTTTTCCTTTCTTTTTTTATTAAAGCTTTTTTATTTACAAAACATATGCATGGGTAATTTTTCAACATTGACCCATGCAAAACTTTGTGTTTCAAATTTTCCTCTCTTTCCCCCTATTCCCTACCCCTAGTTGGCAGGTAATCCAATACATGTTAAATATGTTAAAATATATGTTAAATCCAATATATGTATTGAATATCTTTGAAGGCAGCTGAAAAGAAGCAAGTAGATATAGAGAACATGAAGATTAGAGAATAGAGATGATAATGGGGATGAGGTGCTGGAGAAGTGAAAAAGAGTTTGATAAAGAATGTCTTTTTAAAAGATTTGTCTTGAAAGGAAAAAAGGGTCATATCTTCATATGAAACAGGGGTGAATAAAGAGATAGTTGAGAAAAATGCCCAAATTATGGTAGAAGAGAAGAGAAAAAGGACCTCTGGGAGAATGGCTTCATTTTTTTTTCAGTGAAATCCATAGTTGAGAGAATGAAGATAGGGAATACCTTAAAAGATCAAAATTTGCAAAAAGATAATGAAAAAAAAAGAATAGATAGTACTTAGTAATAACAGATCTTAAACCATTCTTGGTACTTAATAAAAAAGTAAAATATGACACTTTAGTTATACAACATACAGTAGTCAATAAATATAGTAAACCTAAAGACCCTTACTATGGAATTGAGACTCTGGCAAAAAATGCCAGGAAAACCAGAAAGTAGTCTGGCAGAAATTAGATTTAGAACAGCATCTCACACCAGCATCCCATACCACATACTACAACAAACCAAAAATGGATACAAGATCTAGATATGAAAGATCATGTCCTAAACAAGTTAAAGGAAGAAGGAAGAAAATTTTTTTTAGAACTATACATAAAGAAAAAACCAGTGACTCAACATGATATTTAAAAGATCCATAGAACATTACCTGAAAATTTTTTATTACATAAAATTTTTTTAATGCAGCATGCATTTATTATATGCTTACTAGGTGCAAAGTACAGCACTATGTCCTAAGGATACAAATTTAAAAACATTTCTTGCCCTTAAAGAACTTATTAGGCAGAGGTACAGGCACAGATAAAAATGATGCAAAACCAGGTGTGATAAGGAAGGGGCAAAGGAGTAGTCCAGAGTAGCATGAAAAATTGGAGGAGAGAGAAATCACTCTTGGTACCAAATTAAGATATAGATTGATCTGTAGAGGACCTGGAAGGAAGAAGACAATATCAACAATATATTCTTGTTTAATTGTTGATTGCATAAGCATAGATGAGGAATATGTATACAATCTATAATTTTGGGCAAGTCACCTTACCTCCCTAAGTCTCAGTTGTCCATCTATAAAATGGAGGTAAAATCTGCTCTGTAAGTTGTCTACAAGTCACAGAGGCTCAGAATGAAAAGTGATCCATAAGGTCATCTAATACGAAACAGAAATCTTCTTTCTAGTATTCCCAACAAATGGATATCATCCAGTCTATAAGTAAGCTCCAGCAATGGAGCTCCCAAAATACTCACTCACAACTCTTTTTGGACAAATGTAATTATTGGCAAGGTTTTTGTTGTTGTTGCTGTTTGTTTACTAATATCAAGCCTAGATCCATTTCTGCTTAATCTGCCCACGATCTCAAATATGTTCTAGACCAAGAAGAACATATCTAAATTTTTTCATATGAGAGCTATCCAAATACTTCATTGAAGACAACTGTCACATCCCCTATATTTTCTCCTCTTCTGAATTTCCTTTGACAAATCTTTATGTGGCATTTTTTCCCAGTTCTTTTGCTTTTTTGTTGTCTTCCTCTTGACATACTTCAATTTGTCAAAATTCTTTAAAAAGTCCTCCTTTTTATGTTTCTCTTGTGTTCTGTGTTTGTAGATCAAATTTTTTGTTCAGTTCTGGTCTTTTCAGTAGAAATAGATGAAATTCTCCTATATCATTGAATGACCATCTTCTTCCCTGGAAGATAATGCTCATTCTAGCTGGGTAACTTATTCTTGGCTGTAATCCAAGTTCCTTTGCCCTTCGGAATATCTGATTCCAGGCCCTTCGATCCTTCAAAGTAGAAGCTGCTAGGTCCTGTGTGATCCTAATTGTAGCTCCCCGATATTTAAATTGTTTCTTTCTGGCTTCTTGTAATATCTTTTCCTTGGTATGATAGTTCTGGAATTTAGCCACGATATTTCTGGGGGACTTAATTTTTGGGTTTCTTTCAGGAGGTGATCGGTGGATTGTTTCAAGGAATATTTTGCCTTCTGGGTCTAAAATATCAGGGCAGTTTTCTTTTATGATTTCCTGGAAGATAGTGTCCAGGTTCTTTTTTTCATCATGGCTTTCAGGAAGCCCTATAATCCTTAGATTGTCTCTCCTAGATCTATTTTCCAGGTCAGTTGTTTTTCCTAGAAGATATTTCATGTTTTTCTCTCTCTTTTCATTTTTTTGTTTTTGTTCAAGTGATTCTTGAAGTCTTGATGAGTCATTCATTTCCAATTGTTCGATTCTAATTTTTAATGTCTTATTTTCTTCAGTTACTGTTTTTAGTTCCTTTTGCAATTGACCAATTACATTTTTTTGTTCATTGCATTCTTTTTCCATTTTTTCTATTTTATTTTGCAGTGATCTCATTTCGTTTCCCCATGTTTCTTCTAACTCTCTTTTAAGATTTTTTATGCAATCTTCAAAGAAAGCCTTGTGACATGGAGACCAATTTATGTCTCTCTTTGGGGCTTTTTCTGGAGTTGCTTTACCTTTAGGGGCCTCAGGATTTGAGGTCTGTTCTTCCCTCTCTCCATAAAAGTTGTCTATGGTGAGAGCTCTTTTTGGTTTTTTATTCATTTTTTTAAAGGTGTGAGGTCTGTTTAGGGCAAAGGTGGGACAGCTGCTTTAATTTGCCCTGGGGCAGTTCTGCTGATTGAGTTATTTCAGGAACTGGGCAGTTCTGCTGATTGAATTATGTCAGGGGCTGGGCAGTTCTGCTTTAGTTCACCATGTGGGGCAGTTCTGCTGATTGAATTATTTCAGGTACTGGGCAGCTCTGCTGATTGAATTATTTCTGGTGCTTATCAGTCCTGTTGTTTGATTGATTGCTTTAAGGTGCTGTGTAATGGCAGCTAGGTCCCATGCTCATCAGGGGTCCAGTGGTTCACAATCTATCCCCCTCAAAAGGCAGACCCTCCAAACCACCTGCCCACAATCAGGACAAATTTTTCCAAGAGGCCCGAAGAAGACTCCCAGGTGTGTGAAAAGCACAACGCTCCCACTCCTGTTCTGACTCCTGTTCCAGCTCCCTGCCCCGGTCTCCCTGCGCTTCAGTCTGGGTTCAGTAGGCCACCCCCCTGCCTAATTAAAACAGACCTGTTTTAAGGTTCTTCCAGAGTATCTTCTTCTAGAATCGTGTTGTTCTCCAGATATTGTGGATTTTTTTTTGCTTCAGAATCAGTTGCTTCATATGTTGTTGGTTTGAGGGGAGGTTAGAGGAGGTTACAGAGACTCCTGTCTGATCTCTGCCACCATGGCTCCACCCCCGGAAGGCTATTACATAAAATTAAAAAGATTTCATACAAATAAATGGAGGGAAAATTACAGGGAAAAATTAATTGGGGAAAATATTTGCAGCAAGTTTCTCAGATATTGGTCTAATATACAGAAAATATAAGAAATTGATGAAATATAAAAGAATAAGAGCCACTCCCCAACTGATAAATTATCAAAAGATGTGAACAGATAGTTTTCAACAGAAGGAATATAAACAATCAATACCCTTGTGAATAAAATTTTCTTCACCAAAAAACCCAATAAATCAATATCCTATTATATTTATAATATATTGATGACAAATATAACCAAAAATATGACTCAGTAGAGTGAAACATATCTTTCAAGATTTTCTTCCACAAACTGGGACACTGATACATTGTTAGTGGAACTGTGAATGGATCCAACCATTCTGGAGAGCAGTTTGGAACTATGCTTAAAAAAATGCATACCATTTGACCCAGCAGTGTTTCTACTGGGCCTATATCCCAAAGAGATCTTAAAGGAGGGAAAGGGCCCACATGTGCAAAAATGTATGGTATATGAATATTATGGAATATTATTGTTCTATAAGAAATGACCAGCAGGATGATTTCAGAGAGGCCTGGAGAGACTTGCATGAACTGATGCTGAGTGAAATCAGCAGAACCAGGAGAACATTATACACAGCAACAAGACTATACTATGATCAATTCTGATGGACATGGTTCTCTTCAACAATGATGTGATTCAAACCAGTTCCTATTGTTCAGCGATGAAGATAGTCATATGCATCCAGAGAGAGGCCTGAGGGAACTGAGTGTGGACCACAACATAGCATTTTAACGCTTTCTGTGAATATTTCCTTGCATTTTGTTTTCCTTCTTAGGTTGTTTTTTTTTTTTTTCTCTCTAGATCTGATGTCTCTTGTGCAGTAAGATAACTGTATAGATATGTATACATATATTGGATTTGTCATATAATTTAACATATTTAGCATGTATTAGATTACCTGTCATCTAGGGGTGGGGGGATGAGGGGAGGAGGAGAAAAGCTTGGAACAAAAAAAAAAAGTTTTGCAAAGGTCAATGTAGAAAAATCACTCATATGTTCTGTAAATAAAAAGCTTTTAATAAAAAAAATAAAATTTTAAAAAATTTAAAAAAAGATTTTCTTCTACAAAAATATTTTTAATATTATGTTTAGATCATGCAAGATTCACTTACTAAAGTGCAACCAAAGAAATAACTGTTCAAGGATTAGTAACATCAAGTGAAGCATAAAATAGGGCTCTAAATTTTTACAAAAGTTGCTTTCCATTGACCTGACCAAGGACCAAATGAAAGTGGGATTCCCCATTGATGGTAAGGACCTTCAAATGTTTGCCATTGGGGCAGCTAGATGGCACAGTGGATAGAGCACCAACCCTGAAGTCAGGAGGACCTGAGTTCAAATCTGGTCTCAGACACTTAACACTTCCTAGCTATGTGACCCTGGGCAAGTCACATAACCCCAATTGCCTCAGCAAAAAAAAAAAAAAAGTTTGAATTTATGGATGATTCCATCCTGACTTCATCAAACCTTACATTTACCAAACACATAAGGACTCCTCAGTGATTACTGAAGATATTTACTTAATAATTCATACATCTTAATTCTTACAGAAGAAACAAAATGGATTTTAAGATGCATTTCCTCCATAAATGAAAGGATGAATAATCATTTATTAAGTGCTTACTATTTGCCAAGCACTATGCAAAGTGCATAGAAATAGAAAAAAATTAAACAATCTTTGCTCTCAAGAAAAGATGCAAATTAAAACAACTTTAATGTTGAATTGGCCTTGGTCTCTCTCTTGAAAGAGCACAGGTGAAACCTTAACTTTCAGTCACTCAGGCATCAGGTCTGTCTCACAGAGGATTGGAGCACTCAGCCTTCCTTTTTTTTTTTTTTTTTTTTTTGCTGAGACAATTGGGGTTAAGTGACTTGCCCACGCTCACAGAGCTAGGAAGTGTTGTGTCTGAGACCAGATTTGAACTCAGAACCTCCTGACTTCAGGGTTGGTGCTCTATCCACTGTACCACCTAAATACCCCTTTGGGCTTCCTTTTTAAAAAATGAAGTCTTAAGTTGCCTTAAGTCCCAAGCTTTCTTTTAAAATTTACATCGTATAACAGAAGATATATATATTATATATAGCTTGCTTTTTGTTTAAATATGTAATAAATTCAAAATATAGCTTTCAAAACTGTCCTACTTTCCTCTGGACTTTCTATTTCACTTTCTTTTCAAAGAAAAAAAATGCTTCAATAACATCTTTTCTTTATGCTATTTTCTCCTCCCTTTTTAAGGGATTTGTTGACTAAACAACAACACTTGATTGAATAGATCCAAAAAGGTTATCCCACAAAATATTGTCTTTATATGTCAGAATCATTAAAAAAAATTTCTTGAAAGATATAAGAGATGATGATTTTGACAGTCCTTGGATTATTAATATTGTAAAGTATAAAACAGGGAGGTATGTGATTTTTTAACCACTTTTATTCTACACTGCATCAAATGAAAGAAGAAACCCCTTATAAATGAGTAAACTTCTCCATCTGTTCCTGTTTGTGAATGGCATTGTATTAAGTCCTAAAATACTGCAAAACCTCCTAAATAAAATCTATAATTACTCAAAAGTTTGCCTAACTTTCCCCACAAGCAAAAACCAAATGTATTAGTAATACTTCTTGTTCAGACTATGATACACAATCAGATAGATTACCAATTGAGTTGGTCCATCAGTAAATGTGTCTTAGACCTATGGACACAGAGTAGGGCTTAGAATTGGTAAGAACAAAGAGAGCAGACTGGACTGTTTTTGGGAAATTGCAAAGTTTCTTTAATAATGCTCAGTATTTCTCTGAAAGATACATTCATTATTTTTATCATCTGCATTCTGACAAAGAGGCAGCATGATTTAGTGGGTAGAATACTGACTTGCAGTCAGGAGTCCTGTGTTCACAAGTTGCTGCTGCCATTCTTTTACTAGCTTATATGATCCTGTGTTTCATTTTTTGAAGAGCTTAGATCTGTTTAAATTACACTGATACCTCCCTTCCTCCCCCTTTATTTTTCAATTTTTTTTTATGTGAGGTCTTCTCCCTTTTAGAATGTAAGCTCTTTCAAGACAGAAAAGTTTGTTTTTAATCCTTACACTTTTAAGAGCTTCTGATACATAGTAAATGCTTTAAGTGTCAAGAAAGGGAAATAGTGGACATATAAAATTTAGACAAGAAACTGTTCCTGACCTCAAGAAACTGACATTTGGGATGCCCACCAATTGGGGAACAGCTGAATATGTTCTGATATGTAATTGTAATGGAATACTACTGTGCTGTAAGAAACAATAAACAGGTTGATTTTTAGGGAAACTAGAAACTGAGTGGATGCCCATCAGCCGGGGAATGGTTGAACAAGTTATGGTATATGAAAGTTATAGAATATTATTGTTCTGTGAGAAACGACCAGCAGGGCAATTTCAGAGAGGCCTGGAGAGACTTGAACGAACTGATGCTGAATGAAATCAGCAGAACCAGGAGATCATTATACACGGCAACAACAATACTATATGATGATCAATTCTGATGGATTTGACTCTTTTCGATAGAGAGGTGATTGACGCCAGTTCCAATGATCTTGTAGTGGAGAGAGCCATCTGCATCCAGAGAGCGGACTGTGGGGATTTTTCTTTGTTTGCTTGCTTTTTGTTTTCTTTCTCGTTTTTTTTCCCCCTTTTTGATCTGATTTTTCTTATGCAACATGATAATCGTGGAAATATGTATAGAAGAATTGCACGTTTAACATATATTGGATTGCTTGCGGTCTAGGGGATGAAAATTGGAACACAAGCTTTTGCAAGGGTCAATTTTGAAAACTATCTATGCATGTGTTTTGAAAATAAAAAGCTGTATAAAAAATAAATTTAAAAAAATAAAGGAAAACTGTCATTATTGTCTGCACCCTTGGTTCCGATTCACGAATACTCTGGGGAAAACACGCCTCCCATTTCCAACATCCGTGAAGTAAACCATAATTTTTGAAAAAGATTTCCGTTCCTCTCCTTTTCCTCTCCTTTCTCCCTCTGCTTTTCCAGTAAGACTCACCCTTTAGGTACTTTTCCCTTTGTTTTTCTTTCCATCTCGAATCCCCAAACCCCGCGAGACTGCAATCAATTGTCTACGCCTAAGCGTTTAGGGACTTCTGAGAACTACATTTCCCATGAAGCCACACGGCTGTGGGTACCCTAGAGACAGACTTTGCATCCCAGACTGGATGGACTGTGGGGTGTCCGAATTGAGATTGGTTGTGGGTTTTTTTTTTTTCTTTTAAGGGAAGGGGGGGGAAGCAAGATGGCGACAGGCGAGAAGCATCTCAACCCCTGATTGGGGCACCTTCCCACCACCTCCAAAGCGGCAGGCCGAGGTGGGGAGATACTTTGAGTGAGCCAGTTCTGGGTGAGGAAGGCTCCCTGGGGAGGAGAGGGGGTGGAGGGAGTGCCAAGAGGAGGGAGGGACCCGAGGTCGAAGAGAAGGCAGCTTTGGGAGGCGAACACTTCTCCCTGAGGAAGGCCTGAGCTCCGGCCGTCCCTCCGCAGGGAACCCTGCAGACAGGGGAGATGGATATGTCTGCCCCTAACCCTCGTGGCCGCCCCCAAACCCCGACTCTGCCTCCGTGCAGGGGACTGAGGTCATTCCACCAGCAACCCCTGCCCACCTTCTTCTCCTAGACTCCACACGGGTTTAACACCAATACCAGTGCCTGCCCTTCTTGTAAGACCAAATTTTCCTTTGTCTATTGATTTGAATTGCAGCCAGTATGGCACAGTAGGTTTCATCGTGGGTGAATAGCTCAAACCTGTTGGTAGCCAGGAAAATTCAATAGCTTGTCATTTACTATTGTCACAAAGTTTGTTTTGCTCTGATTTCATAATAACATTAAGCGTCAGTATGATCATCTTTGACGGATCATATCCAATTAAAAGTTCCTTCCTTTACAACAAATACTTTAAGGACTTAATTCCATTCCCTTTGCTGTGCTATTCATAGAACAGCAAACTGAGGTATCTGGAACCAGAGAGGTGACAAATGGTTAGGAAAGGAAAAGGACAATAATTTTAGAACTATCACCCAGCCATGGGATACATATAGATAGAATCAATATATTAGAGCTGAAAGGCACAAACTGGTCAGTAGCAGTGTCCTCGTTTTTGCTTCCTGATTGAGTTAAAGATAATATTTTCACTTCCTTATCCCACTAAGCAGCATGGTGCTCCATGGCCAGATGTATGCTGTTAGCTCAGATCTTTTTTTCCCTCAGGAGGGAACTAGAGCTACATCATTTGATACCACTCTATCCCCTTCAGGCAGCCTCAGTTTGTGGGAATTTGCAGTGGAGGTTTCTTCATCCCTCCCCATCCAGTTGCAATGGCTGGTGTATTATAAGTGGAATAATCTTAATAAGTACGGATAGAATCTGCATATTAACTAGTAGGGGGTATAAAGCATGACTCTTAAGTGAATTCTTTCTTCTTTAGCTCTCTCTGTTCTCCAGCTTCCTGTTCTTCCTGAAGAGAGGGAGCACCAGAGATCAGGAAATAAATGGCTTCTATCCATGCTGCTGGGTCCCAGGTAATGTATTGTTCATGCCTTCCTTCTGAAAGAATACCTTTTATTTCAGAACAAAGTCTGTCCCCAAGAAACACTGAAATTAATTCATCTTTTATGGCTAAAGTTCTTATATTTGCTTAGAACTCCACGCTCAGCAAGAGTTTGGGGCAGTAGCATTAATTTCCTTGTTCTTTGTGCCTTTTCTCTTTCTCTCCTTTTCCCATTCTGGAATGAGAGGAAATTTGATGAATGAGAAAAGCTTCAAGGTTTGAGTTAGTCTATATTCCAGTTTGTTCTTAAAAAACTTAAGTCTAGGGCACCACCCCTGAAGTCAGGAGGACCTGGGTTCAAATCTGAATGTTTGACCCTCAGCAAAAAAAAGCAAACAAACAAACAAACAAACAAAAAAAAAACTAAGGTCTGAATGTTGCTTGCTGATAAGGAATCAGGAGTAGGGGGACTTAAAGAGAAAACCTTAAATAGATGTCCATCTGAGTTTGAGAACTATCCCCTAGCTTGTACTAAAGACACTGCCTAAATTTCTCAGCAAACTTTCCCCTTTTTGTCTTTTTTTTGAGGGGGTGGAATTCAGATATATCCAAATAATAAATCTATTATCAACTGTGAAATATTTAGATTTTACCCCAGGACATCTTTTGCTTCCTAATTTTGGGGCTATCTCTTTGATTCTTTGTTCTTATCTATAAAATGAGATGACTTTTAAGGTCCCTTCCAGCTCTATTTTTATGAGCTTATGAACTGTGACATCAATTATAAATATCATAATATATGTACAGTTATACTGCAAAATTATCTGGATACCATTAGGCACTAATATCATTTATACATACTGATTATTTACATTGTCTTCTATAAACACATAAATATGAGATCATAGAACTGGAAGAATTTTAAAGCTTACCTAATTGAGATTCCTTATTTTTTCAAATGCATGAGGCATTTGTTACATGGGAACTGCTTGTAAATATTATGTATTTTTGTTTATTTGTTTTGTTTTTTGCTGTGGCAGTTGAGGTTAAGTGACTTGCCCAGGGTCACACAGCTAGGAAGTGTTAAGTGTCTGAGATTAGATTTGAACTCAGGTCCTCCTGACTTCAGGGCTGGCGCTCTATCCACTGTACTACCTAGCTGCCCCTAAACATTATGTTTTTAGCTTGGACAAAAGACTTGCAAGAACTTGATCACTGCTTTTCAAATATTTGAAAGGCAGCATGGCATAATAAATATTTGGAGTCAAGCATACTTATACATACTGGCTGTGTAACCTTTAGAAGTCACTTAACCTTTACATGTCTTAGGTAAATCAGTGACTATAACAGTATAAATGGAAAGGAAACAAAACAAAAATAAATGCTTTATAATTATAACAACCAAGCTTGGACCTAGAGGAGGATTAAGAAAATATATCTCCCTTCTTTGCAGAAGGTGGGGGCACTAAAGATATGGGAATACTGCATATACTGTCAGATATGGTTAATGTATTGGTTTTGCCAAAATGCTTTATATATCTTTAAAAATTTTTTTTTGTAAGAAGGGACGGCGGACTGGATGGGGAAGGATGTTTATAAATAAAGGTGATATGAAAAATATTAATAAAATTTTATTAAAAGAGGGACTGACTTAAATGGATTTCTTCACATGGAGTGATGTGGTATCCTACCTGAATAGGGTAGGGGTTGGATGGGCTGTCTCATGTTGTTTCAGGCATCTCTGATGTTCGAGGATTTAGCTGTCTATTTCTCCAGAGAGGAATGTGTGAGTCTGGATCCTTCTCAGAACCCTATTTGCTGGGAGCCTGTGCCAAAGAATTACAAGGATCTAATCTCATTTGGTAAGACCTTCATTTGGTAAGGGCAGTTTGGGACCTGAACTTTATTAGTTTTGGAAGAGAACATCAATCCCTTTCAATTTATAAACCTAGTTCCTTAGTAGCTTTGAATTCATCCTCAATTCTGAGGAGAAAAGAGTTTTTATGTACCTTATATATAGTAAGTTCCTTTGAAATCATGGGACTACAGAGTCAGAGGTATTTTTTTTTATTTTTGATTTGATTTTATTTTTATAAATTAGTAGAAAATAGAGTACATTACTTGGGAGAACTTCTAGAGTTAGGTCATTTCCAGGAATATGGTATAAAAAAATACATAATTTTTTTTCTTTTTAGTCTTGACCTGTGATTTCAATGGTATATAACTCCTGATGAGAATACTCCGTCTACCAATGCAGATTGTCAACTGTCCTAAAATTTATTATCTTAGAGAGTACTTTGAGATAATTAGAAATTAAGTGACTTGCCCAGGGTTACACAGCAAGTAAATGACAAAGATGGGTTCTTATATTACTATATTAAGAAATGAAAAGTAGGATTAGTAAAAACTGGGCTTTAATTGTAGAAGTTCCTTCAGTTTGGGATATCATGTGTTATCACTTTGGGTTGACATATACCAGTGTGTCTCCCTGTGATAGTTCTGTGCCTCTCTCTCCTACAGGTATACTTGTTTTCAAATGCTCTTGACCCAAGTACCCAGAGATATCTATGATGTTCCATTCCAGGAAGAGGCTTTGCCTTTTTTGTTATTACTTCTTACATGAATTTCCTGAACCATCTTAAAAAAATCAAACCAAATATTTTGAATGTTTATTTGTGGGAAGTTTCTGTTTGTTCCCCAACTACCTCAAGCCAACTACCTAAGTCAGCTCTTAAGTTAATCTTTTGGCAAAACAAAAATTCTTTTGTAATATGACTACTAACCCTATGATGTATATTTTTTTTAAATAAATTCAAGTTTTTAAAATTGAGTTTTCTTAAAGTGGGGGAACATCTTTAGGTATTTATTTAATATTATTATATTGCATCTTATGCAAAATGTCCTCAAGTTTGCAATATTATTTTTTATAATGTTGAAAACACAAAGCAATAAAAACATGAAGCAATGGCAGTGAATTTAATTCATTTCATATTTATTAAATATCTACTTTTTACAATGGGAAATAAAAAATATGACAAATTTTTAGGAAAATTTGTTTTAAAAAAAAGTTCATCATAGAATAAAGCACTAAATAGAAAACCAAGTGGCAGAATATATTAATTAGATGTAAATGCAAGTGATATCATAAAAAGGAGAGATCGGTAAAATTATTAAGGCAGGTTTCATTAAGGAAGTGATCCAAATACAGGCACAAAAAACCCCCAAAAAACTTGAATTTAGATAGATGGAGTAGTTGGGAACAAAATGATCCAATTCATGTTGCAATAATGGCTTTTGGGGAAGATTGCATTAAGGAGGCAGGTCTGACTGGATTAAAGATTGGAATAGGGTTTGGGAAATAAAAGCCAGATTACAAATAGCTATGAATATTAGGATGAGGGGTTAGGACCCAATATGCCAAAAAATGGGAGTTATTGCATGTTTTTTGAGTTCATGATGAATATCATTATTTTAGAAAAGATTGGTGCTGTAGATAATGTACTGGAAAGACAGAGACTAGGAGACGTATGCCACGTAAGAGGAAGTTGTAATCCAAATATGAGGTGACAGGATCTTGGACTTAGGATGTGGTACTGAGAGTAGAAAAATTCAGATTTTGAAAAATCACAGGGACTTGACAGTTAATATAAAAAAAATGAAAGTGATGGATATGATGAGATTGGGTCATTGATTGTAAAATTAACTGAAATGAGAAACATGAGAAAGGAGGTTGGGAAGAGGGAAGACAATGAGTTCTATATAGTATATTAGATAAATTGAGTTTGAGGTAGATGGGCATCCAAGTCAATGTTATTGAGTAGGCACTTAGGAATATGAAACTGTAATATATATTGTATTACTTGCCATCTAGAGAAGGGGGTGAGGGAAAGGGAGGGGGAAAATTGAAACACAGGTTTTGCAAGGGTTAATGTTAAAAAATTATCTGTGCATATGTTTTGAAAATTAAAAAACTTTAAGAAAAAAGAAAAAAGAAGGAATATGAAATTGCTGCTTTTGTCAGAAGAGAAACTAGGATTTGGGGAATCATTAGCATTCAAGTGAGAATTGAAACTATGACCGAAAAAATGAAAAGAGAAAAGAAGCTGAAGAATGAGCTTTGGAGAAATTCCAACAAAAAGATAGGATGAGGGAAAAAGATTGGTAACATGATATAATTAAAAGAGCACTGTTCTTGGGGTCAACAGATCTAGGTTCAAGTCCTAGCTCTTCCATTTATTTGCTGTGTGACCATATGTGAGTCATATCAGAACCATTATCCTTGATTTTAGTTTCCTCATTGTAAAATAAAAGGAATGGACTCAATGACCTCTGAAGCCTCTTCTAGATTACTGAAAAGGTAAGAATAGAAAGAGAATAGTGTAGAATCAGACATACTAAGGGGGAAAATGTTTTTAGGAAGAAAGGATGGCCAGTAGTGTAACAGAGAACTTAAGGAGAGAGAAAGGGTAATTATCTAAAAGGGTTGATTCTGTAGAATGAAAACTTTTTTTTAAATGTCACTGGTTTAAGGAAGGAATGGGTAATGAAGAAATGGAAATGATGAAGCTAGTCCAGTTGTTTAAGAACTTTAGAGAGAGAAAAACCTACACATGTTTGAAGGCAAAAAAATGTTGATGAAGGGGAGAAATTGACCATGTTGGAGAATGGGGAAAGCATGAGAGAAAGGTCCCTTAAAAAGGGAAAAAGATGAGAGCTAAAACATATGTTGGCAGAGGGGAGGGTTGGTTCTAGAGAAGACAACATAGACAAGTCTTCCTCTAACACTAGAGGGAAAGATGAATAAAATATAGAGAACAAAGAGTAGTTTTAGTGCTGCTGAATAAGGGAAAACTAGTTAAGACAAATACTCTATACCTTCCAGTTAATTTTTTTGAAAGAATTCTTGTAATATAGATTCCACTAATTCTTTTATTAATTTTTATATCCAGAGGGTGAGATGAATGTATGTAGTGGTGGGTCCATTTTTAGCTTGATTAGATTAAAATCAATTTCAGTTTTATCTACTAGGGCTTGTGATGAAATATGAATAAAGGAATGATTAGGTAAGGATAAAGGCATAGTTGAAAGTGTTCAGTGTGTTTTGGGTTATGATTCTATCAGATGAGATCTAATGGTGGAGGGTATCATATATATATGCATATATATATATATATGTATGTGTGTGTAAGTATGTGTGTGTGTGTATATATGTATATACACATATATATATAGTACTTTGGTGGTTCTTAAATTTTCAAAATTCATTATTTCATTGGTAATCTTTCTAATAATGCAGGTCACAACTCTTAATAGATATTACTTAAGAGGCAAAAAATTCATCTAGTGATGAACCTTGACTTAAAGACAAGGAAAAACAGGATCATCCTATCAGTTTGCCATCTCCATCACCATTTTCTGATGAAATTACTAGTCATTGCAAGTTATTTATTGGTTTGATCTAAGGATTTAAAACAAAATAAAACAAAACAAGGCTTTTTTTTTTTTTTTTCAGAACTAAGGGGCTGCCAGGGTTTTACTTGGAGAATTTAAGCTGAAGTGCACATTGTGTTTAGCTGTATAAGAGAACAATGTTATGAGTATGAGGAAGCCCTAGAATTATGAACCCATCCTTTACTATCATTCTCTTATTAAGGGGGACTCAGAAACATTATGAGGTCATCCCTCATATAATACATATGGGTTATCCCATGGTCCAGTTGCTCAGGTGTTTTGAAAATCTTACAGACATCATAGGATCATAAATTAAAGTTAGAATGACCCTTAGAGTTCATTATGCCCAAATCCTTCATTTTGCAGATAAAGAACTTCAGACACTACTATATCCAGGGTCAAACACCAAGTAAGTTTCTCAGATCTGGAAGATTTCAAATCAGGCATCCTATCCTGTTCTGTCAACCTGTATATTTACATATTCTCCCAGAGATGA
Source organism: Myrmecobius fasciatus (assembly GCA_023553655.1). Lineage (NCBI taxonomy): Eukaryota > Metazoa > Chordata > Mammalia > Dasyuromorphia > Myrmecobiidae > Myrmecobius > Myrmecobius fasciatus. The sequence goes on along the minus strand of JAJPUD010001469.1, from coordinate 392,807 downwards.
TGACTCTTAACTACTCATCTTCCCACCTTCATTGGGGTTTCTCATGTCTCCAGGAAAAGATAACTAATGAAACATGGTGACTATAACTCTCTCTTCAAACTAAATCCACAAACCAGTGTCCCCATAAGTAATAGTTCACATTTATATAATACTATTTTTAAATAAAAATTAGTTCACTGTTTTCCTTAAGGGGGGAAATGTGCCTCTTTCTCTTTCCTTCCTTGAGAGCACTAAATCCCAGGCCTAATCAAATGTGAGTGTACAGCTGGAAGAATTTCCCAAATATTTTCCAGCTCTGTCCCAATATAGTCAGGATTCAACATAATTAGAACTCACTTGCAGACTTTTTTGTCTCCACATCACACATCACATAGGGAAAGGATGGTGTTTGGATTCTCTCTTTGTGTCAGCAGGAGACAACAGTGAAAAGGAAGAGGAAAATTTTCAACAAGAAAATCCAGAAAATGGGGAACTAGAAGCAGTACCTTCAGAATGGTACAAAAGAGACATTTCCTTGCATCCTAAATTGGGGAGGGATGGCGAGAATGAACCAGGATTCCCTGATCAGAAAAGGGTAGGTATGTCCATACCTCAAGAAAAGAGATTTATAAGTCTTTTGATCACTATTGAAAATTCCACTCAATTTGAAGAACTTTCCCACTTTGTAGAAACTAGAATCTCTTGTCTCCAAGAACAATCAGCACCAACATCCTTTAAATGTTTCCTGTGTGATAAAGCCTTCATCAAAAGATCATACCTTATTTCACACCAGAGAAGCCACACAAGAATGAAACCCTATAAATGCACTGTCTGTGAGAAAAACTTCAATAAGAAGTCAAATCTTAGTGCTCATGAGAGAGTCCATACAGGAGAAAAGCCGTATATATGTGACACTTGTGGAAAACACTTTGCTCAGAGACCCAACCTTGTTGCACATGAAAGAATACACAAGAAATCCCAAACATATGAATGTGTTAACTGGAGAAAAAACTTCAGTCGAAGAACACATCTTATTCACCATGAAACTATCCACTTGGTAGACAGTACTAATAACTGTGATAAGTGTGGGAAAAGCTTCATTTGTAAATCAAAACTTATACAGCATCAAAGAACCCACACAGGGGAAAGATCCTATAAATGTTCAACATGTGATAAAAGATTTAGTCAGAAATCAGATGTTTTAATTCATCAGATAATTCATACTGGAGAGAAACCTCATAAATGTACTGAATGTGGCAAAAGCTTCACTCAGAAAACAAATCTTGCTAGACATAAGAAAACACATACAGGACAGAAACCTTACAAGTGCATTTACTGTGGAAAAAGTTTTGGTAGACTTTCACATCTTATTACACATCAGAAAATCTATACAGGAGAGAGACCCTATAAATGTAATCAATGTGGCAAAGAATTCATTTGGAACTCAGATCTGATACACCATCAGAAAATTCATACTGAAGAAAAACCTTATAAGTGTCTAATTTGTAAGAAAAAATTCACCAAGAATTCAAATCTTGCTGCCCATCAAAAAATCCATACAGGAGAAAGGGCTCATAAATGTAACAGTTGTGAAAAGAGTTTCAGTCGGAGCTCACATCTACTTACACACCAGAGGATCCATACTGGAGAAAAACCTTATAAATGTTTCATGTGTGAGAAGAAGTTCAATTGTAGTTCAAACCTGATTACTCATCAGAGAATACATACTGGAGAAAAACCATATAAATGCACAATGTGTGAGAAAAGTTTTAGTCGAAGCTCAGACCTTGTTAATCATGAAAGAACCCACACAGGAATAAAGCCATTTAAGTGTGCTATATGTAAGAAAAGCTTCAGTCGAAGTTCCCACTTGATAACTCACCAGAGAATCCACACAGGAGAGAAACCCTTCAAATGTGTCAAGTGTGGCAAGTGTTTTAGTGATAAATCATACTTCAGTTACCATCAAAAAATTCACATGCATTAGGACTGAAGAAGACTTCTTTAAGTTGGCAGAAGATGCTAAGATGAATGGAACTAAGTGAACAAAATTAGAATCTGAAGGCTGAATGGTTTGGAAGATGTAAAGATGAAGTTTGATGTTCAGTTGTGTAAACAGAAATATTTTATATTTGTGTTGGTGTTGGTTAAAAGATGAATTGTTCAAGGTTAATGACACCAACCTGAAGAGAAAAGTTGCAGTTATAATTGCCTCTCATTAATTCCCACAAAGTTATTCTGTTCCTTTCCTTTTAATACCATTGTGTTTCTTATGGTTGTGTTGTAAGATGCATAGGCAAAGAAGCATTGGAATCGAATAAAGAATACCAGTTTAATTGGAAATAGATTGACCTTTGGCAAACAAGATTAGAATTTGAAAATTGAGTGGTCCAGACAGTGGAAAGATAAAGTTTAAAGTTCAGATTCATGAACAAATTTTATATTTGTGTTGGTTGGTCAAAACATCAGATGGATTTCATTATAATGGTTTCATTATAATGATAATGGCTGTTTAAAGTGGTCTTTAAAAATGGCTTGCTTCAAGGAAGTGCTCTGTTATTGAAAGAATTAGACCCTCCGAAATTGAATACCTCCTTTCAATACAAACTTAATTACTAATGATTGGGTGTGGGAATATGGACAAATGGTGTGATCACAAAGTGGGAAAGGAAGGTAGGCAAGGAGGAGGGGTCAGGTGATAAGACGAGGCTAGGAGAGGAGGGAAAATATAAGCAAGGCTGGTGGTAAGGGAAAGGTGGCACAGCAAAGGAAACGATGGAGGAGATGAAGCCTGAATAAAGAACTGCCATAATCTTAAAAAAAAAAAAAAATCAGATGGATTTTTCAAGGTTTTTCAATGATATTACCTTGACGATAAAAAACTAAAGGATGGTTTTGTCATTGATCCTCACAATTAAAACGTTCCATTGTCCTTTTAATAACATTTGGTTAAATCCCTAGGTAGTGATTGTCATTCTTTGTCCTACCTAATTCCAGTTTAATAATATCAAACTATTATTCTGCTGCCCTAGTCAGAAAATGAGTGGGATATATTACTATAAAGCAATATAACATTTATTTTGTAAACAATCAAGCCACAATTTTGAGGTTTCAGTTAGTGTTGGAACTTTCAAAGTAGTTCCCTCTTGGAAGCTACAAACATTTCATTAATACTGCTTTTGTTCAAGGCATATGTGGAATTCTTCTTTGAAAAGTGGGTTTAGAGCCTATCATGTACTACTTTGAATATCTCCATCATCCTTTGATTGTGGATTTGGTTTTTGCTAACAGTCCAAAGTTATTCTGAGCTAAGATGCAGGTTGTGACCACTTGGGTCAAAAAATAAGGTGCGACTAGGAAGTAATAATACTAACTTTCTGTGTGTGTGTTTTGAATGGAGTTCCAAAGAGGATTTGCTAAGTGTTAAGAGCAGCATCATTGGAATAAGAATAAGGCTTTGAAGATAGCCTTCCTGTTAGAGCATCAAAGAAGCAGTATGGTATTGTGGAAGAAGCCTTAGATTCAGAAGATTTAGGGTTCAAATCTTGGTCCAGCCACTTGTAACTTGTCTGTGGCCAAGTAACTTTACTCTCTGAACTCTGTTTTCCCCTCACTGTAAAATGAATATAATATTTATAACTACCTTACAGGGCTGTTGTAAGGAAACAAATTTATAAACTATTAAATACTTTGGGGGGTTATTTTTATGAAATAAGTTGTGGAGTCTTTCCTAAAGTGGTCTTTAAGAGTCACAGTTCTTTTTCAGTTTTTTTTTGTCTTTTTTTCATAAATGAATCTCTTCAATTCCTTATCAATGTTATTAAGACTTCTCTTTTTTCCCCTGTCCTTGGTTGCATTTGGAGCATTTCAGAAGTCTGTACTTTGAAAGTCAATGGGAAAAACAAAGAATATTGCCATTTCTGGATTAATCACATGGAAATTGTCCTCAGCTCCAAGTTATACAGATTTTTTTGTTCCAATACAATGGAATATTACCATGTTTATATGGTAATGTATGTTTCTCAAAAATCTCATGTAAAGTTAAATTATTTTACCTGGACTAGTAGAGTTTGCCATTTAAAGGAAGGTTTTGTGTGTGTGTGTATGTGTTTCGTAATGTGAATGATCCCCCACAATCCTTGCCATTTAACTTAAAAAAAATTTTTTTAATGTCTCCATATTGGTTTTGCTTAAAGGTATACCTGTATTGTGTACTCATCATCACTACTCTACTTAATGAAATTCTTTTTTTATTAACATTGACAGGTGCTTTAGTCAGCCAGTGGTTCTCAGATTATTCACTTTGGGACCTCTCTTTCGCAGAAAAGGACTAGCATCCAGCAGAATGCCTTGTACATAGGACAACTGTTTTTAATTGAATATCAACTCCACTTACTCCTGCCATGGCAAAAGAAACAAAACTATTTTAATCCCAGTCACGGTAATTTAGTAAATGATAAATCTGTTTTCAAAACATCTGTGTGTGTCCTTGGTTGAATCAACTTAAATCTCTCTAGGCTTTAGTATTTTCATCTGTAACAACAATAATGAGAATAATTCTCATGAATTATTCATGAGAATATATCTGTAAAATGCCTTATGCTTTCTATATAATAGCCTCACAAAAATGAAAGGGTGGTTAAAATTATGTCTAAAGTTCCTTTCCTTTCTAAAATTCCATGACTGCTTTTGAACAGTTTGAAATCTACAATGTCTTCTAATTCTACTTTTTAAAACAATAAAAAATAACAAAAACAAGATACACCCTATTTAAATTCAGCATTTCAGGTGAGGCTAGGGAACCATTTCTCTGGCCCAGTGGCAGTGGTAGGGAAAAAAAAAAACTTTTAAACCATGACACTTAAAACAAAAATGAAAATATGTAAATACAAATTTATCTTTTAACCTCATGATAGACATCTGTGATCTATTTAAATATATAGTGTTAGGCTGAATTAATATTATTATCCAGACCACAGAAAAAGTAATAGGCACACTCTACTTTCTTGGCAAAACTGAATTAGTAGTATTGTGTTAAATTTTGGGTACCACAATTTTAGAAGAGCATTGATAAAACTGAAGTTTGTCTAGGGGAAAGTGACAAAGACAGTTTGAGAATTATGTCATAGAGGGAATGGTTGAATTAATAGAGAATATCTAGTTTGGATAAAGAAAACATTTCCTAAAGAGACATACTATCTATCTTAAATATTTGAAATGATGTCACATAGAAAAGTAAGTAGATCTATTTATTGTTCCAAAGAACAGAAGTGGGAAAAATGGTTAAAAGTTATAGGAGGATAAATATTGACCTGTTATGAGAACCAGCAACTCCAACTAGAAACAGATGTTTGGATTTACCCAGAAATGAGTCAGCTCTTGGTTACTAAATATATTCAAGCAAAAGCTAGATAATTATTTGCTAGAGATGTTATTTTAAAAAATTGTATTATATATTAGAGGAAAGGAAGAGGGGGAAGAGGAAACATGGATCAGGCCCTGCACTTAGGGCTTTTACAAATAGTATCTCCTCTAGTCCTCACAATAATCCTGAGAGGTAGGTACTGTTAAATGTATTTTACAGAAGCAGAGTTAAGAGACTTGTCCAGGGTCACAGCTAATAAATGTCAAATTTGAACTCAAATGTTTCTGACTTCAGACCCAATGCTCTGTGCACTCTATTGCCACCTAGCTGCCCCTAATATGACTTGTTTTACCCATATATATTAGCTGCCAACTTGTAGGAACTGTTACACTTTATGTGCCACACTTTATGTGAGATGTTAGATTAGATAAATAGAACATTTATTAAGAATGTATTCTGTGTTAAACACTGTGCTAAACACTGGGAATAAAAATTAAAAGCAAGCAAGGTAATTCTTTCCTTTAAGGAATTACTTTCTTAAAACAGAATAACACATAAAGGAGAACTGCAAAGATTGGGTGAGTGGGGAAGGGGGTTGGAGGTTAGGACAGAATATGGACCTTTTCCATAGCAAGGCAAAGCAAAGCAAACATTCATCTATGAGAACCAAGTAATCCAGAGGCAGAATCCAAGATTAGGAGTGGAGATGGAGGGGGGGAAGGTACACCAAGATGAGATAATGGAAATGGCTAAGATTTCTTGCAACTTTAGGATTGTCACCTTTACTTGAGCCTAATACTTGGTATCATTCTGAGAGCTTCTGAGTAGTCAATTTCCAGTGCATTCTGAGTTAGTTACATCTTTAGATATTAGTTTCATTATTTAGTTTGAAGATTATGAATTCTTAGAACTCAGACACCATGTTCAAATGTAAGCATAAAAATATATTGCCAGACCAAATATGAATAATTTTAAAACCTTTTCCATCATTTCATACCATGTATGCCATGGTTACTCTTTGAGATATTAAACAAGGTTTAATAATATGGAATTGGGTACTATGGTGCTGATACCATGTTATTTATTATACTTTGTCATATAAATATAATGCTATAATACAATTATAATGGTTTGCATTTATAGTTTAGAGCTTAAAGAGTATTTTCCTCACAATAATCCAATGAGGTAGATAATATAAGGATTATTAGGCCTATTTTGCAGATAAAGAAAAGTAGAAGTTCAATGATTTGCCCATAATCAAACAGAAAATTAAGAGCCATGATTAAGCTGGGTTTTCTATTTCCCAAGGCTAATGTTCTTTTTTAGGATACTGTGTTATCCCCCCACCACTTCTATAGTGCCCTTTTTACATGGTAACTAACAATAAGGAAAGACTATTTGGCTTATTTAATTATAGGTGCATAGATAAAAAACTGGAGGGGACCTTGGAAATCACCTGGTCCAGGTCTCTTGTTTTACAGATGCAGAAACTGAGACCCAGAGAAATTTCTAAGGTCACGTAGAGAGGAAGTGACAGTCAAGATTCAAATTCAGGTCTTATGATTCTAAGTCTCTCCCCTATATCATACTACTTTCCCAGTATCAGTAATCAGGATGACATGAATGATTACATAAATGATCATGAAAATTTACCTGATAACAGTGTCTGTCTGTGGAAGAGAAAAAATGATCTCAGAGCTAATTCTGTCATGGAGTCCCACACAAACAACATGGATGTTGGAGACAATATGGTGTGTGAGTATTTGGGAATGGGGACATTTAATGGATGAAGATCTCTCTAGAAGTTTATGTGACACTAATGTACAGAAAAATTACAGAAAGACAAAAATATTTAAGGTGATTTTTTTAGAAATTTTGGAAAGAGGAATGGAAATTTGGATTTGGAAAAAGGTCCACTACCTGTCTACATTTGCATAACTAGGTACATTAATTTTTAGATAATGACATTTGGAGTTCATAAGTAAGCCTGCTTGGTAAATAGGCCAAAATGTATTACAACCCATCCCTCAACTAGGTGTTCTGAATAACTTGCCTTATATCTTCCCATGGAGAACCCCTCATTATCACATGAAAAGATCAGGCTCAGGGGCAGCTAGGTGGTGCAGTACTGATAGAGGACCAGCCCTGAAATCAGGTCGACCTGAATTCAAATCTGGTCTCAGACACTTCACATTTTCCTGGCTATGTGACCCTGGGCAAGTCACTTAACCCCAATTGCCTCAGTACCAAAAAAAAAAAATCAGTCTCTGCCTACAGGAAAGTGGGATGAGTCCATCTAGTCTAAAGTATCTTGGGCCTGAAGTCTATGAATTTGTTTTAAACATACACACACATACACACATATATAATATGTATATATGTGTATGCATATACACATATTCACACATGTGTATATATATATATATATATATATATTTCTATAACTAATAATTGATTTCCTTTTTAATCCTAGATTTTATTTTATACATTTTTAAATGTTCTGAGAAAGGGTTCATAGGCTTCACCAAACAACAAGAAGTTCATGAAACAAGCAAACAAAAGGTTAAGAATCTCTGGCAAAGAGAAAATGGAGAAAAGGTTACTAGGAACTGAGATTAGTGAAGGAAAGTGGCAGAGTAAAGAAATCAATAATAATGTTAATTCGTACTTAGTCAGTGCTTTAGAAAACACCTTATACATATTATCTTACTAGAGCTTCAATAATTGAATGAGATAGGTAATATAAATATTATCATTTTTATTTTACAGATGAGGAAACTAAGGCTAAGAGGGGTCAAGTCTGGATTTGTCTAAGGACACATAGGAAGTAGGAGACTTGTAATCTGAACCCAGGTCCTTTAATTCCAGGATCAGTGCAGGACATCATGCTCTTTTCCAAGGCCCAGGAAGATTTAATGTAAATCTCTGCAATTTTATTAAAATCCAATTTTAGTGATTCTTGATGTAGATTCTACCCTTTTTCATGTTATCTCCAAATTTCAGCAACTACCTCATTCAAATATCCTTTTTTAAAATGAATAAAATGAACCCAAAAATAGAGGTGGGTTTTCCTTGAGGATTGTAGGCCTTTCCATGTCTGTGAAGTGTATGTGAAAGAAGGAAGGAAACGAGGTGGGTGGTAGGACCTGAGTAGAGATTTTCCTTGTTAGCTCATCCTTAATTTTCCTGGAGAGTGAGAGGAGATAAATAGCAGCTGTGTCTTTGATCCTTACTCTAAGTTGCTATACTTGGTGAAAGCATTGAGGTGGAGGAACTAGAATAGAATTCTGGCTCTTTTAACATCCCCATCCCACCCCCATTCCTAAACTGAATTTCAAATTAGGAATTCTGGAATATAGGTCTAATCACGGTTAGGAAAAGCAATAACTTCATTACTAAGAAAAATGAAGTTTTATCTGTAATGGGTAGGGGAAATTCATAATAGGAATTCAGTAAATCCTGGTACAATTCCAACCTTATTTGTCTTGAGAACATCTTCTTTTTGGCAGAGGCAATGGAGTACCAGTGTAGAAGCAGGCACACCTTATCTGAGAGGGAATTGTTGATTTATTTGTTTGTTACAAGGATGAGTGAATTTTTAAATCATTATTCAAAGTTTTTAAAAGAGCATCAACTTTAAAAAGAGAACATGTAGATCAATATTTTCAGTAGATTTGAAACATTATCATTGCCTGTAAAGAATAATTTTTTAAAATTTCTCCAATGAACATAATTATCAAGCCATTTCCCCTCTGCCTCCCTTACTAGTAGGTTATTACTAACTTCTGTATGAACTCCTGTATGTCCAGTGTTATATTTTGGAACTAATAGATTACCAAGTGGAAAAAAGGAACTCGCTAAGGATTGGAGTAAAATAGACCAAAAATGTATATGCGAGAGAAAATGAATCTTGAAAGAGAAGGCCTATGAGGAAGAAAAAAAAGACATTTTTATAAATCTACCTATGACTGCTTAAAATATATATATGTATATTATGAACTTGATATCAAATAAAATGAGCATTTCCATAAAAGTAGTAAATGGAAAAGATATACATGAAATTATAGATCTCTATTATGTTCAACTCATTTTTCTTTTTAACTATATAATAAATTCAATCTGTAACTTTCAAAACTATACTGCTTATCTGTTTCTTTCTGGCCTTCATTCTCTTCTGTGCAATGTAGCAATAACTCTAAGGCCACCACTACTAGGTCTGTATCCCAAAGAAATCAAAAAAGAAGGAAAAGGAGCCACATGTGCAAAAAAATGCTTGTAGCAGCTCTTTTTGTGGTGGCAAAGAATTGGAAAATGAGTAGATGCCCAACAAGTGGGGAAGTTATGGCATATTAAATGAAATATTTTTATGAACAATAGAATATTATTGTTCTATTAAAAAATGGTGAACAGGATGATTTTAGAAAGACCTGGAAAGATTTACATGAATTAATGGTGAGTGAAACAAGCAGAACCAGGAAAACCTTGTACACAGCAACAGCAAGAGTGTGTGATGATCAACTATGATGGACTTGCTTCTTCTTAGCAATTCAGTGACCCTAAGCAATCCAAACTTTGGATGAAAAACACCATCCAAATACAGAGAAAAAACCTGAATGTAAATCAGCAAAATTTTCACTTTTCTTTTTTTTTCTGTTTTTTTTTTTTTTTGTGTGTGTGGTTTTTCCCTTTTGTTCTTATCTCTCTCCAAACATGATTTATAAGAAAATATGTAAAAAAAAAAAAAAAAAATGAATGTACATGTGTAACCCCCCACCAAAAAAAAAAGTTTCTATAGGTAAATGAGGAAAAATAAAGTTTAAAAACCTGGCTTTGGGAGTGATGTTCTTAGAAATGATATATTTCAGGGCAGCTAGGTGGTGCAGTGGATAGAGCACCAGCCCTGAAGTTAGGATAGACCTGAGTTCAAATCTGGTCTCAGACACGTAATATTCCCTAGCTATGTGACCCTGGGCAAGTCACTTAACCCCAATTGCCTCAGCAAAAAAGAAATGATATATTTCTTCTCTTAGGTTATTCTACCCCAATTTATATTTCTTTTTCTTTTCCCAGTGGAAAAGGGAAGAGGAAGGATGATGGGCAGTTGAGATAAGGTAGACGAAAAAGAACAGAAAAAGAAGGTCATCAAGACATCTTTTTTAAAAAATGCACAACATGTTTAACCTATATCAGATTGCTTGGGGAGAGGAGAGATAAGGGAGGGAAGGATGAAAAAAATTTGGAACACAAAGTCTTACAAAAAAGATGCTGAGACTACAAATATTGCTGGCTGTCAGATAACACCTTATTGATCACTGATAATAGGATTTCTGAGACTAACAATAATAATGAAGTGCTTAAAGTTAATGCAGGTGCAGAACAAAATTGGATACATACCACATGACTTAATGACTTTTCAATCCTAAAAACACACCTCTGAAAGAGTCTCCCTGAGTTCTGCCCAAGACTGTTTCTTTGCACAAATTCAGAATCAGATCATTCCTCAACTCTACCTCTAAGCTATAAAATTAGCATAACAGTGATATGAAGCACCTAATTTCTCTAACTTTTCCCTATAAATTTACCTTCTTGATCCTGGTTCTGTTATATGTTCTTTTGGAGCTTTGACAGCTGCTAGTGGTATAAATAAATTTTTTCACCATACCTAGGATACCAATCAGGGACCCCAACATTGTTAGGCTGTCTTACACCTCAACACTCTCACTGAAATTATTAATAGCCACATTTTTAATGAGGAGTGACTAAATATGCTTCACCATTTTTTTTTAAAAGCCCAGTTTTAACTTAACACCCTATGATTTAGCAATTTGGATGTTTAACATTATTTTATAATTGGCTCTAATGATGGTGAAAGCTGAAATAAGTTTCTGGTAGTACTCACCACTGGTTGTACTTACTAAATCATGAAATTCATTTTTCAAGTTTATCCACGAGTTATGGAAGGATTCTTTTGGTTGGAATCTGGCTAGTAAATTTTCATCTTCTCTGATGTCAGTAATGGAAGATCATGGGAAGGGGGAAAAAGCAGCAGGAAAGATGGGAACCTTTGTTTTCTAGTAGGGATAATATATTCATTGCTTTCAAGTTGCTATGATAAATAGTTCTAACATATAGAATTATACATCTAAGAGATATCTTCTTTACTTGGTTAGCCCATTGGAAAAAAACAATCCTAGATTTTCTTTCCTCTCATTAACTACTTCTACTCCTGCTTCTGTTCTTATCACTACAGTCTGCAAAGGAGTGGAGACAGATGACATAAGTATGCTGTCATCCTCAATTGAGATATTTTCTTGGAGTACCCCCATGAATCAACTCATATCACTTTGGAAGCCAATGAGTAGATGGGTAATTTAAATTAGAAATGTCAAGCATGTGGCCCAAGAGAACTTCAAACAGTCCTCAAAACTTCCGAATATCATCAGAACCAGATCAAAATGCAATTGGGAAATGCTTAACAAAAAAATATAAAAATAAATTACAATATAGATAAATGTTAATTTGTGATCAGCTGGCTGAAAAACTTTTCTCTTTGAGTTTTGATACCACCAATTTAAATAATTCCAAATAATTTTTCCTTTCTCAATAATATTTTATTTTTCTAAATACATGAAAGATAGTTTTCAATATTTATTTTTATAAGACTTTGTGTCCCAATTTTTTTTTTCCTTCCTTCCCTTACTTCCCCTCTCCAAGATGGCAAGCAATCTGATATGGGTTAAACGTGCATTTTTTTTTTTAAAAGATGTCTTGACAACCTTCTTTTTCTATTCTTTTTTCTTTGTCTACCTTATCCCTACCACTCATCCTTCCCTTTCTCTTCCCTACTGGGAAAAGAAAAAAAGTTCTTGTACCAAATAACATATAGCCAAGCAAAAGAAATCTTCACGTTGGCTGTGTCCAAAAACGTAGGTCTTATTTGGCTTCTTGGAAAGTTAGATGGTGTAGTGGATAGAAGGCCAGGTTTGGAGTCCTGTCTCAGGAGATGAATCTTCCTGAGTTCAAATCTGGCTTCAGATACTTACTAGTTTTGTAACCGTAAATATATCATTTATTCCTGTTTGCCTTAGTTTCTTCATCTGTAAAATGAGCTGGAGAAGGAAATGGCAAACCACTCCAGTAATTCTGTCAAGAAAATGCCAAATGAGGTCACAAAGAGTCAGAGACAACCAAATGACCAAGCACTCTGCCTCTTGGATCCAACATCTCTGACATGAAGAGGATAGAATGCTTCATTATTAGTCCTTTGGAATTACAGCTGGTCACTGCATTAATCAGAGTTCTCAAATTTTGAAATATGTTTTTCTTTATGGGTGGGAGAGAGAGAGAGAAAAATGGGGAGGGAGAAAAGAAAGAGAAAAAGTGAAAGAAGAGGTGAGGATAGGGGAAGAAAGCCACAGTCTTTTAAGTTTGTGTTCAGTGGAAAGAACACTAAAAGCTTGAAGATCTGGAATCTAATTCTAATTTTGTCAATGATCAACTTGGTGATCTGGGGGAAGTCCCTTCCTTTCCCCAAACCTCAGTTTTCTTTATAAAATGAGAATAAACTTTATGGTCATTTAATTCATGTCCCTTCTACTTTCCTGTGGTTTTGTGAGCCTGACTCCTTCCTCTATTGCCCCTTCCAAATCTGGCTCTCTCTATCCAGAAAACTTGATTTGTTTCAATGTCCAGCAGTGAGCCCAAGAAGTCAGAACGTCTGAAGGCTGTTGCCAGGGAGGCTGTCTCATAGACCCTAGATCATGGCTTTGAGAAATAGTGCTTTAAAAAATAATAACTCTCTCCCCATAAACATACACAAAACCAAACCAGTTTTGCTTTCTTTTATTCATCTTTTGTGATATGTTCATCTCGTAAGGCTGATTTGAAGCAAGATCATAGATTCACAGAATCCAGATTAAGAAGGGATCCCAGAGCTATCAGTTTATAATCTGAATAAGAATCCCCTCTCCAACATAAACCATCATCCAGCCTCCTTTGTCTGAGGACTCCCACAGAGAGGGACTCACTGTCTCAGGGCAGGCCATTTCTGATTTTGGACAGCTCTAATTGTTTTTTTTGTTTTTTTTTTTTTAATAAAGCTTTTTATTTACAAAACATATGAGTGACCTTTCAAGAACATTGACCTTTGCAAAAACTTTTTTTTTCCCAAGCTTTTCCCCTCCTTCCCCCCACCCCCCACCCCTAGATGACAGGTAATCTAATACATGCTAAATAGGATAAATTATATGACAAATACATGTATACATATCTATACAGTTATCTTACTGCACAAGAAACATCAGATCTAGAAAGAGAAGAAGGAAAAAACAACCTAAGAAGGAAAACAAAATGCATGGAAATATTCACAGAAAGCATTAAAATGCTGTGTGGTGGTTCACTCTCAGTTCCCACAGGCCTCTCTCTGGATGTATATGACTATCTTCATCACAGAACAACTGGTTTGAATCACATCATTGTTGAAGAGAACCATGTCCATCAAAATTGATCATCGTATAGTCTTGTTGCTGTGTATAATGTTCTCCTAGTTCTGCTGATTTCACTCAGCATCAGTTCATGCAAGTCTCTCCAATCCTCTCTGAAATCCTCCTGTTGGTCATTTCTTACAGAACAATAATATTCCATAACATTCATATACCATAATTTATTCAGCCATTCTCCAATTGATGGGCATCTTTTCAATTTCCAGTTTCTTGCCACTACAAAAAGGGCTGCCACAAACATTTTTGCACATGTGGGTCCCTTTCCCTCCTTTAAAATCTCTTTGGGATATAGGCCCAGTAGAAACACTGCTGGGTCAAAGGGTATGCACTGTTTGATAACTTTTTGAGCATAGCTCCAAATTGCTCTCCAGAATGGTTGGATCCGTTCACAGTTCCACCAACAATGTATCGGTGTCCCAGTTTTCCCACATCCCCTCCAACATTCGTCATTATCTTTTCCTGTCATTTTAGCCAATCTGACAGGTGTGTAGTGGTATCTCAGAGTTGTCTTAATTTGCATTTCTCTGATCAATAGTGACTTGGAGCACCCTTTCATGTGACCGGAAATAGTTTCAATTTCTTCGTCTGAAAATTGTCTGTTCATATCTTGTGACCATTTATCCATTGGAGAATGGCTTGAATTCTTATATATTTGAGTCAATTCTCTATATATTTTAGAAATGAGGCCTTTATCAGAACCTTTGGATGTAAAAATATTTTCCCAGTTTACTGGACAGCTCTAATTGTTAAGAAATTTGTCCTTACATTAAACCTGTTTGCCTTTTTGTAATTTCTACCCATGGATCCTTGCTCTCCCCTCCAGAGTAAAGAAGACCCAATCAAAGTCCTTTTCCATGTGACATCCCTTTAAATAATGGAAGACAGTTATTTTACTCCCCTACTGAGACTTCCCTTCTCCAGACTAAATCTTCCCATTTCCTTTGACATGACATCATCATGTCTCATGATCTTGAAGTCTTCACTATCTTAGTTGCTCTCCTTCGGGGTCTCAGGCTTTTTAGCATTCTTTCTAAAATGTAGTGCCTAAAATGAAACAAAATACCCCAGATGTGGTCTGACCAGGACAGAGTATAGTGCAACATCACCTAGCTGACATTAATAGCCTCTGTTAATGTAGTCTGATGTCAAGGTTTTTGGTTCCCAAAATATTCCTTCTTCCCCTCTCCTCTCTCCTCACCTTTTTCTCTCCCTCCTCTTCTCTTCCTCCTTTAGTGCTCTAAACAAATCTTGGAAAATTGGAAAGGGGGGAAAAGAGTAGAGAATGAAAATGATGAGTTCTTGACCACAATTACAGTACTATCTACTGTACTAGCTGCCTGAATAATATACTTGATTATAGTAATATGAACAAATAGACTGTGACATGAAAATAAGTCATAAAAAAATGAAGGGAAGAGAGAAGAGAAGAAAGGAGAGAGAAAAGGAGAGAAGAGATGAAAAAACACTACAACCTGACTGAACATTTTCACTAGCTGTCTCCATACATAGAGTATTCTCCCACTTTATCTTTACTTCTTGGCTTTCTTCAAGTCCCAGCTAAAATCTCACCTACAAAAAGCTTTTCCTGATCCATCTTAATTCTATTACCTTTCCTCTCTTATTTCCTATATATCTTTGTTATTGTTTATTAACATATAACATAACAAAATAAATATATTGTTTATTTGTACAGTTATTCACATGTCTCCCTCATTAAGTTATATGAAATAAAATAGCATATATAAAACACATTGCACATTTTAAAGTCCTATGTAAATATTGTAATTATTGCTGTTTATATTGTTCTATATACTTTCCTTAGTATTAATTTGTATATCTTCCTATGATACTCTGAATTTCTTATATTATTGTTTCTAATATCCTCTAATGTTCATATATTGCAGGTTCTTAATCTGTTTCCTAACCAATGAGTATTCATTTTGTTTTTAATTTTCTACTACCACAAAAAGGAGAGGCGGGGCATATTTTGTACATATGGGACATTATTTTCGTCTTTAATACCTCTAAGCATTACATATCCAGCAGTGAGATCTCTGGGTCAAATGATTTGGATTAGGTAGTGATTTTTGCAAAATCCCATAATAATTGTTTTCCAGAATGTACTAATTTACTGCTCTGTCAACAGGATATTAATGCAATTTGTCTTTCTAGAGCTTTTGCAACATTGACTATTACCATTTTTTTATTATCTTTGTCAATTTGTGTGGTAAAACTAAATATTTTAATTTCCATTTATCTACTTATTAGTGATTTAAAACAGTCTTTCATAAAGTTATTGATTGTAATTCTCTTGAAAATTATTTGTTCATATCCTTAAACCACATCTATTTGGAATATCTGCAATTCATTATCTTAAAAGAAGTAAAGCAAGATATGGAAGACTTCAAGCACAGAATTTAAGAATTAGAAGGAGCATCAGAGACCCTCTAAGTTTACTTACATATGACCAAGAATTCCTTGTGTTGTATTATCAAAAATTTCCATAGAACAACTTTTCTCTTATCAACTCTGCTGGTATCATGCTGGGTAAGAGTTACATTTGGCTTGATTTCTCCATCAGTTTGAGCATAATTCATGATTAATGTGCATATGACAGCTAGTCTGAAAGCCCAATTCTGGAAAGACTTCTGAAATATAATCAGAGATAGGGATATGAACACCTTTATGGACTTCAATGCCTCTAAGGAGGTGGACAATGCATGGGGACTCTGTAGGGAGAAGGAAAAAAGCAGGGGCCTTCAAATCAAAGGATCTCAGTTCTGCCTGTAACTCTGGCTATCTAGAGAGTCCTTTTGCATGAGCAACAGAGGAGTGTATGGACTAGATCACAAAAGGGAGAATTGTTCAGGTAGTTGGAGGATGTGTTTTTGGTACAACCCTGCTAACCCTATTCCCTTGTCTACTTGTCCCCAACACAAATCTTTGTTTGTTTGTTGTGTTTAAATAATCCCATAATCAGGTCCAATCAGTACCCTCAAGGAAAATGATTTCTCTGCACTGCCTTCTCTCTCCCAACAGGGGCTGGTTTGGTCCCCTGCACTCTATCCCAACTCTGTCATTTCCCTTCCATCATGACCTGCTCTCTCTTGCCAGAAGGCCCAACTTGACTCTAATTGGAGGGGCCTGGGTATGAGATTGTGAGGTCAGGAGTTCCAAGGCAGAAGTGTATATTAGGGAGGGGGGAGGGACAGCAAAGAAAGTACTGAAGAGTTGGAAAGTTTTCTGTGCATCTAAGATAATGTCTCAGCTACAGGAGCCCTCAAAGCCGGTGAACATTGTGAAGGAAAAACCAGTGTTAAAACAGTACCATCGGTAAGGGAATAAAAGGATCAGGGGCAGGGCAAAGGGATATATTAGTAAAAGGGCATTCAGAAACTTGAAGGGACTGAACAGCTAGGATTTCTAAAAAAAAAAAAAAAAAAAAAAAAAAAGAAAGAAAGAAAGAAAAAGAAAAAGAAAAAAAAGAAAAGAAAAGAAAAGGAAAAAGAAAGAATTCAAGAGTTGAGTGATTGTACCTCAGAGTACAGAGGACATGTTCTGTTATTTTAGCCTCCATGTTCCTGAGGAGAGCTGTTCTCAAAAGAGGCTCAGGGACAAGGGAGGGTCATTCCCTAAGAAGGTATCTTTTTGAAGAGGGATCAAATTTGTATAGTTCGTGTGGTATAGCTCTGGATTAGGGATCTCAGGGGACCTGCAACAAAAGGAATTATTTGAGATATTCTGGGTCAAGTCTGACAGGATGGCCCAGATTAGGCAACTCTTGGTTTTAAGTTTATGGATAAATAGTTTGAAAGGGATAGAAAAAAGTTGGGGGCTATCAATGGGATTTGAACTGGAATGGGAAGGTTCCTTGGTAATCCCTTTATCTCCCTAAGGACTCCGCCTGTGATGTTAAGAAACTGGCCCAAATGTACCCGTCGAGCCTGCCGGAATGCCTCTCAGTGGTTAATCATGCCCATCTGCACTATCTTCAGCACTACTGCCTTCCTGGTACTGGCCATGTGTTCTTCTGCTGCAAACAAATGGGCAATATTGAAATCGGTCAACCAGACGTGGGAGCAGTCCATCAGCATTTGGCATGACTGCTTAAACAAAAACTGTTGGACAGATATTCTCTTTTGGCGTGAGGACCCCTCACTTAGTTTGAATCAATAACCCCTAACCAGGCTTGTGGCAGCTCCATCCCCATGTCCCCCAGATCTTTTACCAGACTTCTAACGCCTCCCACCCCCATTCCTTCTGGCCCTCGCTCCTCCGGGCTTCTCATCGCTTCTCCAGTCACGACCCATTTTGTAGCCGTGTTATAACCAACCAAAGCAATGTCCTCAAAGAAATGGAACCTCCTTGCTCCCATGGCAGAGCTGGCTTCAATCTCTCTTTTTTCTCCCCAGCTGTTCTACAGACTGCTCAAGGTTTCATGATCACAGCTGTCCTCTGTAGCTTCCTGCTTACCACATGGTTGTTTGGTTTTTTCTGTACCTCTCCTTCACTGAAGATGAACTGCCATCTTATCTTCATTATCCTTTCCTCCTTGACAGGTTAGAAGCCCCTGCTGTGCCAGTACTATTGCCCATGGGCTGGGGAGCTAAGGCTACCCAATGGGACCCACCTAGTCCTGGAGGGGTGGAGAGAACAACACCTTGGGCAAGTCACTGCCCCATCTGGGGCTTGGATTCTTCACCTGCAACCTAAGGGG
Organism: Myrmecobius fasciatus; assembly: GCA_023553655.1. Taxonomy (NCBI): domain Eukaryota; kingdom Metazoa; phylum Chordata; class Mammalia; order Dasyuromorphia; family Myrmecobiidae; genus Myrmecobius; species Myrmecobius fasciatus. The sequence continues at coordinate 374,245 of JAJPUD010001469.1, read as the reverse complement.
TGGGCGTGGATGACCTTTTAGGTTCCTTAGTGTCCTAATATAGGCTCCTTCTGATAAGGAAGCCCATCCTTGTTACTGAGCTGAGTTTTTATTAGGGATACTATTTCTACTTCTGGCCACAGGCGCTAGTCTCTTCATTGCCATAATGCTGATTGTGTTCATTTTGGAAAAAGCAAATACGAAGCAAAACACTTACTACGTAGTCCTGTGGCCTTTTTATTTTCTGTGGCTAGCATTAGTTCTGCTCCTGATTTCCTGTAAGTAAGCCCTGGACCTAGCAGAAAAACCACCTCCCTCAACCTCCTGAATTATGAAAACTAAAGTTCTCCATCTCTCCCATTCTTTGATCCTTTTGAGCCAGAGTTTTATAGAGGAATTTAAGAAGTTTATCTTACCTAACAAGAAACCATGCCTGTTCTTAAGTCTCAGGAATAGGCGAACTCATTTTCTTTTCATGTGACCACGGGTACTCCTTTCTCCTTCTGGTTCCCATTTGGCTCTTTGTGACCATTTTTTCAAAAGATAATTAAGAATATATATTGTTCTGTGATCATTGTGATGGTAGTGATGAAAATATAAGAAAATGAGGTACCCAAAAGAATTGGTTGAGAGAGAATAATTTCCTTAATTCATGAAATATTTCCAGATCTCCTCCTCATCCCTTAGGTATCCTGGGAATCATTTCTTATAAAGGGCCATATCAGAAAAGAAAGAAAGCTGTAACTTCAGTGAAAGAAGAAAAAATACCTAAAGAACAAATCATCTACACAAAAGCAAGAATATTAGCAAAATCACTTATTTCAAAATCTGCATCTCAAGCCAGAAACCCCAACATGTCACAACTGTCCAGACCTACCTTGGCGGGAGATAGTTGGATAGCCAATAAGGGAGTTTATGATGCATTTAAAGATCTGTAAATATGTGAGATCAAGACCACTGGTAAGCATTCTGTTCTTCCCATAAAAATGTGTAAAACCAACAATCATGTATGAACACACCTGTCAATTAACAGCTTTGTCTAAGTGAGGGTTCAAGCCTAGATTGTGTGTATAGTCCTATGGGACAAATAAGGCTTTTCCTGAAAAATGTGTTTTAAAATAAAATCAGTTGACCACTCCATCTTGGCATCTTACTTACTGATTCACTGTTAATGAGTTTTATTGTTGTTCAAAGAACTCATCAGTGGGGCCTCAACAGAATTCCAGGTACCCACAGAACTCAAATGGAAAATAACAGGATAGCACTGTGAATCGTTATTAATCAAATCAGCAAGTAGTCCACCTTTATGACACTATATGATTATGTAAAATGGGGATACTATTATTTCTAGAGCATTTTTAAGTTTTGTGAAGAGCCTTACATTTATGTCTTCTTTGATATTCACAAGTCAGTGAGATAAATTTTATTAATATTTTCATTTTACAAATAAGGAAAATATGAATTGGGAATCAACTCAGCTCTCTCGATTCCAAATACGGCTCTGTATCCACTATTTGTAGTAGTGTCATCCTCACTGGATTGTTGAGAAGTTTAAATGAGATATGTGAAGCTGATTTTAGAAAGGCCTGGAAAGACTTACATGAACTGATGCTGAACAAAACAAGCAAAAGCAGGAATACACTGTACATATGAACAGAAAAATTATGCAATAATCAACTATGAATGACTTGGTTCTTTGAAGCAGCTCAGTGATCCAAAGCAATCCCAATAAATTTTGGATCTGCATCCAGAGAACTATGGAGACTAAATGTAAATCACCACATGCTATGTTCACTTTCTATTTTTTTGTTCTTGTGGGTTTTCCTATTCTGATTTTTCTCTCCCAACAAAATATATAAGTAAATGTGTAAAAAAAATTAATGTACATGTATAACCAGAAAAAAGTTTTTGTATATCTGAGGAAAATTAAAAAAAAAAAAAGGCAGTCTTTGTCCTTAAATAAATAAATGTATATATCAGTACAATAGCTAAGTAGATACTACTTGCTGAGGTTATATGGTCTGGTACCAATCCCTGACCATTATATGCCTCCTCAGTTTGCCTAGGATTCAGGTCTAGGGAAAGCCTGGCTTCTCAACAGGGAAAGTCAGCTTCTCAGTTTGAACTTTCATTGACTCATCACTCATCCAGACTGTTTTAGGGACAATTTTTGGATCTAGGGTTTCCTCCAAATGAGGGGGAAAGGTAGCAAAAGATACAAAATAGGTAATTTTATTCCCACCCAGAAAGCCATGATAAGTACAAGAGAATAAAAGCAAGTACTAGCAATGACAAACAAGATTTGGAAACTTTTAGGCTGGGTACAATCTGATAGAAGGCTGACAGTCTCATCAAGACATGGTTTGGCAATTCTACTAATTAGCTAGTTCTACTGAGCATAATTTGATCAGTATTGAAAAGTCATTTTCCATGACATTCTTTCTCTGATGTAGATTTTTTTTCTTGGTGCTAGTTCACTTTTGCTGATTATAGCAACCACAATCAATAGATCTGGTGGATACTATAGCATCTGCCTTTCTCATGACATTTTTGAAATTCATAAGGTCACCTTCTATCTTCACACTTCTATCTCTAGGTTGCTGCTCAGTGACCTAGATAGGGAAGCAAACACAAGAAGAAAGCTGTCCCAAGTCTGACATAAGCTTTCCTGTATAGGACATGTACTCACAGCTGTATAAGCTAGGCTAGAGATAAGGCTTCTTCCATCATTCCACCAAACTCAACTCTTATAGATGAGAGTTCTAAACAATTCTGTTGCTTTGCAACCAGAAAGGAAGGGAAGTACTGTATATTTTAGTATATTCAGAGTTCTGCCCCATAATTCAAAAGACTTTTCAACAGGGAACATTTAGAGCAGCTCTTTTCTGGTGTAAGGAAGCTGGAAATTAGAGAATGCCCATCAAATGTAAAATGACTGAACAAATTGTGCTATGTAATTGTGATAGAATACTATTGTACTATTAGAAATGATGAGCAGAATGCTCTCAGAAAAACCTGGAAGGACTTACATGAGCTGATGCAAAGTAAAATATACTGTGTACAAAGTAATAGCAACATTGTAAGATCAGCTGTGAAAGATTTAGCTTTTTTTTCTGGCAAAACAATATCTGAGACAACTTTAAAGGACTTAATGAAAAATGCTCTCCATAACCAGAGAAAGAACTGATGATATCTGAATGCAAACTGAAGCATACTTTTTTTTCTTGAGACAAAAAAAAAAATCTGTTTTCTTTCACATCACTAATATGGACAGAGTTTGTATAACTACACATATATAGCCTATATTGAATTGTTTGCCTTCTTAATGAGAGGGGTGGGGAGGGAAGGAAGAGAATTTGGAACTCAAAGTTTTTAAAACAAAGATTTAAAATTTATTTTTACATACAGTTGGGGGAAAATAAAACAATTTAAAAAATCTATTTTAAAAAATCATATATGCAAATCCCTGAGTCATCATGGCATCTAGAAAGAGGTCTAAAAATATTTGTCAATGCTATTGAGGGAAGGACAGCTAGGTGTCTGTGGACAGAGTATTGGGCCTGGAGACAGGAAAATGTATCTTCCTGAGTTCAGATATGGTCTCATGCACTTAACTAGCTATGTGACTGTGGACAAGTCACATCACCCTGTTTGCCTCAGTCTTCTCATCTGTAAAATGAGCTGGAGAAGGAAATGATAAACCACTTTAGTATCTTTGTCAAGAAAACTCCAAAGGGGATTACAAAGAGTTTCATGACTGAAATAGCTGAATAAGGACAAAAAGATGCAGATACACAAGGAAATTATTATAATACTAATATCTTTATGTTAAAGTGATATTTGTGATCTAAATAAAATTAAGGGGAAAAGTTCCATAAGCTTGACTGAGCACGCCCTAAGAGAGGTTGCTTCTGGATGGCAATATCTATATGTAAAAGATATTGCAAGTCTAAAAGGGCTGAATAGCTGTCAATTAATGAAGGTCTATGGTGATGCTAGATATACTCTTGGAAACATAATCTAAGAATTTTTTTCACATACACTTCAAAGAAACAAGCCTCATACCCTTAGGCATGTGAAAAATTGTGTATATGACAAAATGTAATATATTGAGATTATTACTGCCCCAAGAGGATTACTCTATTGACTTTGTCCTGCTTGGCCTTGAATTATCTCTGAAAGCATAAAGGCCCCTCCTGTTAGAAACAAACCAACTTCAAAAGCCAAGTAACGAAGAAATTTTATTGATAAAGTTCAGAGCAATTCTTCAGTTCTAGCCAGAATCGGGCTCCGTAGCTCTAATGAGAAGAGGGAGCAAGGGAGCACTAGATACAAAAGCAGACAAGTCTTATGCTATTAGTTTCTCACAGTTCCCTCCCCTAAAGAATGGATTGGTTAGTTTCCCACATTATTTCTTACCTGCTACTCCTAAACATGTTCCCTTCCCTCATCATACATCCCATGTTCTATTAATGAAGTTTTAATTCTATATGGGATATGTCAGTTTATTTGCATGAGGTTTATTAAGTAAGTACAATAAAGTACAAGCCTTTTCTAAGTCCTTGAACCTGGTCAATTTAAACCGGTTTCTAGCCTAGGGATGTTTATCAAAAGTTTGGAGCCAAGTGAGTCCCTTCTGAAAACTCACTGGTCAGAAATACTTATTATCTTACATTACCTTAAGGCTTACAACATTCTGTAATAACTTAACTGCTCAAGGTTTGGGGGAAATCGAAACTTAGCGCTTCAGTAGAAACTAACTTTAGATTGTCTCCCACACTCGATCTCTGAGGCAGCTGGGTGGAAATATGGATAAAGCACTGGACTGTCTCAATTACTTCTTTATGCGATCTTGGGATAAATCACTGAATCCCTCTCATTCTTATTTTCCTCACCAAGCTAAGACCTTAGCTCTGAATCTAAGATCCTATAACGTTTCCCCACCTCTCCCCTAGGACTAGAGGGCCAGGAAACTCACCTAGATTTTCAGCAGAATACCATGTGTGCTGTAGGAATACAGAGGAGGCCAAATCTTAGAGGATTCGTAGAGGAAGGACTTGAGGGTAGTCCTAAAGTCAGAGTAAGATTTGAAGTGCAGTTCGTCATAAGAGTAATGGAGATGTGCCCTGAAATTATAGTGATAGTGGGTAAAGGTGGAGGGATGAAAGCCAACGGGAAAGACCACTCAGAATAGAGGTGTAGGGGGAGTGCAGTGTTTGGCAGATGGGATGGGCAGCTGAAACCAGAAAGAATGGGGTCAATTTTCATTATTTACATAGCAAGGGGAAGGCAAGACCACAAGTGATAAGAACAGACATTTAGCGCACTAAACAAAGTCAAAGGGTGAGCAAGTCAGAAACGTAAAGATTAAATAATGGGAACCACGCAAACCGCCGACATCCCGAGGGCTCAGCTGTTTAGCCACGTCAGCTGACTCCAGTTCACCCCCAACCCAATCTAAGAATAAGGTTGGGACAAGAAGGGCCGGCCTTTCTAAGAACTAGCTCCTAAAAACAATCCCGACAAGAACTCCTCCCAGAATACCTCTGCCCCGTAGGTATGAAATCTCTAGTGTTCTGACACCTCTCAACAGCTTTTCGGAACTACAAATCCCAGAGGGCTGTGGCGAGTAAGCCCGTTCTAGTGCAAGCAGGGCCAAGAAAAAGACTGTTTTGTGCCTGGAGTAAAGGATTAGAGGCGGGGTCCACCCCTCGTGTCAAAGGAGTGAGGATCCGAGATCCCGTCTACAGGCTAGAGACAGATTCGTGTGCGTAGTATGGTCCTCATAATTTTCGTCGCCCACTCCTCCTGGCAATCCTAGCATTTGCTCTCTCTGTGCTTGAGTCTTTTTCCACGTCGCCCCTCCCTCTAGGCCCCGCCCACCCAACCACAGCCAGTGGGAAGCGAAAAGGTGCTTTCCCTTGGAGAATAGCCAGGGGGAACAGATTCGGCCCCTTCAGTCAGCTACTAGTCACCTGCGGTCCTTTCTCGTGCTACCAGCCAGAACTCCCTCCCAGGGTGGTGGCAGTGATGAAACTGGCATCTCACCTTCTTCGCAGGAGGATGGTTGTGCTGGGCTAAACTTACAGAGGTGTAAGTACCTCTGGGCGAGGAAGGACAGGAGGAGGCGGGCGCGGGGCGGCTCCCCCGGCCCCCGGGAGCTTCTACTTTGCTGGCCGAGGCCAGAGACCCGACCAGAGGCACAGGTGCTGGAGCCAAAGCGGTTCCTGACCATCCGACCTGGGGACACGTATCCCAACCCTGGTGCAGGAGCATTTCCCAGAAACCGAGGCTGTGTGTGAGAAGGAAACGGACCCTAGGCTCGGTAGGGAAGACGTATATCGGAAGTCCCCAAACCTACTGATGCTTGTCTACATCTTGCAGATACAAGTAATGGGTAATTGAAAGTGATTTGCCTGTGGTGAATAAGACACTCTTGATTCAAACTTGTGACTAAGGCCAGTTTAGTTAGTATTTAACCAGTGCATACTAAGGGGCTGTATCGTACCAAGTTTGGAGTCAGAAAGACCTCGGTTCAAATTCCATTTCCGACCCTGACTGTGGCCTCCAGCAAGCAACACATTAGGATTGGCCTCTTTAAGCATATGATGAGTGGAGATGTTCCACCTAGACAAAAACCCCAAGATCACTGGATTAATGTCAAAGTGCCCAACTTCAAAGAAGTTACCGAATTTAATGTGGGATAACATTTGAAAGAATACTGGCTTGAGGTTCAGAGACCAAGTTCTAGGATTGGCTGTGCTGAGCACCTATGTGCCTTTGGGCAAGGCACCTTCCTTGGATTTCAATGTCCTAATCTAAACGAGGTGTGTTGGTCTAGATAATCTATTAAGATTCTTTCTTCCCCTCATCCCCTCCTTTGAGATACTGAAACCAGGAACCGTAGAGGTGGACGAAGTGGTGATAAAAGTTCAGAGAAGGATAATTGAGCCTAAATAGAGGAAGCAGGACTGAGCTAGGCCCAGAAAGATGAATTGGAATAATCAAAGGAGAGAGCATTCCAGGTAATGGGAACAGCATAAGCAAAGGTTAGGAGCTACATCCATCTGGATATATAAGTTGCAGGAAAGGTAGTTAAGATATAGGGAAGTTAGACTATTAGAAAGTGCAGTAGAGTAGTACCTACCCCAAAGTTAGGAAGACTTATCTCCCTGAATTCAAATCCTGCCCTGGCCACTTACTAGCTGTGTGACCCTAGGCAAATCTCTTCACCCTGTTTGCCTCAGTTTCCTCATCTGCAAAATGAGATGGAGAAGAAAATGGCAAAACACTCCAGTATATGCCAAGAAAACCACAAATGGGGTCACAAAGATTGAGACATGTCCCAAATGGTAACACAAGGGAGGATGGGGCCAGAACATAGATAACCACAAAAACCAGAGAGAAGACTTTGAACTGTGGGCATTGGTGAGCTTTTAAAGGTTTCTAAATATAGGAGTGATCATAATAAGTGTAAAGAATACTCACTTGTTCTTTTGTTAAATTATTAGAAGTGATTTATAAAGCAGTTGCTGATCTGAATTGGTAAGGGTGAAGAGGCCTCACTGAAAGGAGTACCTTAAACTAATGAAATCAAGCTTTGTATAATGGGGTAGGGACTGAAGAAATGAAGCTCAGTTGCTACTACTAAAATGGAAAGAGGGAACTGCACAGTTTTTTCTCCCAAGGTGATTTTTCCTGTGTCCAGTTCTATTTTTGACACAGTCCCAACTTCAGTTGGACTTCATAGGGCTTGTTTTCAGTCACAGAAAGTATTCAGAAGCCAGTAACTGCTTTCAGAGATGACATCAATGAAAACACAACCAGAGGAGCCCTATTCAACATTACAAAAATGGTGTCTTAGACCTAAAGAGACAGATTACAGGTCAGAAGGAAAGATCTATTTAAAAGAGGAAATTATCCCATAGGCATTGTATCTCAATTGAATGGGATAGAGATGCCTGGGACATAAATATGGAAGTCCAGTAGAAATGATTCCTAGCAGCTTTCACTAACAACTAACCTTTAGTTAGTGATGAAAAAATTTCATCTCCATGCATAAGTAGTCAAAGGATATAAACAGTTCTCAAAAAAAGAATTGCAGCTAATTGTTACCACAGCCACCTGCTAGTGGCTCCCTTCATGTGAGAGGAAGATAATGACACAAGGAGACTGAGAGGCAGTTACATTTTTCAATTACACTTTCTGATCTCTCTCATCTTCCCTCTCACCTCAAATTTATTTCATTCCCAATCCACAAGCAACATCTACATCAGTAATGGCTAATTTGCAATTCCTTCAAGGGTGTTATGATTCTCAGCTGTGGGGGCTTTTGGAGAACAGATCTGCCCCTCCACACTCAGGTTCTGTCCTTAACAGAACAAAGCTAATTACAACCACATGAAAGATTGCTCCAAATCATTCATAATAGAAACATAAATTAGAATGACTGAGATTTCACCTTCAACAATATTGCAAGAATGGGGACAGTATGTATTTGAGGAGTTATGGAAAGGTATCTATACTAATGGTGTACTGTGTATTAGTCCCAACCATTTTTCCAAGTACTTTGTAATTTTGCCCAAATTACATTTAAAGCATTCATATTTGTTGACCTAGAGAAACCATTGATGGGATCTAAGTCAGAGAGACAAATAAATTTCTAATACACAACAAAATATTTATAGCAGCACTTTTTGTAGTAGAAAAGAACTAAAAACAAACTAAATGCATGTCACCTGGGGAATCTTAAAATGTGGGTATGTGAATATAATGGAATACTATTGTGTGAGAGAAGTGATTATGAAGAATACATAGAAGCAAGGAAGATTCAAATAACCTGCTTTTTAATTTAAAAATAAACCAAGAGGGAAGAAGTAACTGTTACTCCTTTTTAGTGATTGAATAACTCTTTTGGTTGAGGTCAAATTAAAGTATAGCAGAATCTAGTTTATAGAAGTTTGGGTAACTAAGCATGCCAATAAATTAGTGATTTAGTTTAAATGAGAAGTTTCGGAGAAGGCTCAAAACTGCTTATCTTTTCTAAGGAATTGTTCTTGGTTAACTTTTCTAGATGGAGAACTATTTTTTCTGCTTTCATGTTAAGGAAGTTATGAAATTCTCAATCAATCCCATTTATATAGTGATTTAAAATTTGCAAAACACTTAACATGAATTTTTTTTATTTGTCATAACTTTGTGAGATAAGTACAGTAGATTTTGTTATTTTCAGAGATGGAAAAAACTGAGCTTAAAGGTTAAATCTGACCTCAAGCTGTGAATCTGTTGCTTGTTCTTTTTACAGGAAAATTCCTAAAAAGAACCATCTTTTTTCTCTACTTCATCTCTCAATTCTTAAAACCTGGTAATCTTGAATTCCCATACTACTGCTGGTCTGAAATTGAATCTTCCAAAGTTACCAATAATCTACTGGCTAAACTTGTTAACTTTTTTTTTTTCTATACTTATCCTGTGTGTTCACTTTGCACTTTTTGATGCTGTTAACAACCCTTCTTGGATACTCTTCCTTGTTTTCCATGACATTTTTTTTCCTGATTTTTCTCCTATTTTCCTGACTTCTCAGTAGCCCTTGCAGGATCATCATGTATGTCCTGCCCACAATTCTTTCCTGGACTTTCTTCCCTTTTTTCATTTTATCTTGATAATCTCCAGTAGGTTCAGTTAGCATTTCTGTGTAGATGACTTTCAGCGCCAATATATAGCCACATCTAAGATCCCTCTTAAATTCCAGTTTAACTTGCCTGAGTATTTCAGTCTTAATGTCCTATTATCTCAAATTCATTATTTAAAGTATGATTTTTCTCTTGATTTTATCCAAACCTGACCCTGCTCCAAACTTCCTTATTTCACATATCACCATTTTTCTGCTCTCTCAGATATACAACTTCAGAATTTTCTCTCCATCCTCCATATCCAGTCAATTACCAATTACCCCTATTTAGGTCTTTATCACCACTTGTTTGGACCATTTATATTAGCTTTCTGATTAGTCTTTCTGCTTTAGTTTCTCCAATCCTTAAACTTTGATAAAGGTGACAAAATGATCTTCCTAAAATACAATTCAGATAATGCCATTCTTCTGTTCAAAATTTTTAATCAGTTCCTTATTGACTCTAGGATAAAATATAAGCGCATTAATCTAACATTTAAAATCTCTGAGTTTGGTTCCAGCATCCCTTTCCATACTTACTGCATATTGCTCTCTTTAGGAATGCTGACCTATTAGCAAATTTCCAAAACTTAGCATTTCATCTCTACCCTGTATCTTTGCTCAGGCTCCCTTTTCACCTTTGCTTAGGTTCCTTCATAATTCAGTTCATGACATGATCTCCCACAAAAACCTTTCTAGGTTCTCCTAGTAGCTGTTTATTGCTCTTACTCATGTGTACATCATGTGCCTGTCTAGTAAAACATAAATCCTTTAAGGATTCTATAGACAAATAGTCGGCACTTATTGTTTATAAAGTTAGTGAATGTTAATTGGGGGTTCAGTAGCCCCCAGCAGAGTATAAATTACTGGCAGAGGAGAACCAATATTTGTCCTAGGCAAGTGCTTAATGTTCACTGAATTGAACTGAAACTGCCTCCCAGACACTACCAAAGTTCTCCCACCCTTTTAGAGCCTCATCGTTTGCTTTTTATTTGGAGATCCCCTGAAGTTCTAGTGAGTAGTCCTATACTTTTCTGAGCCAGAATTCTTTTTCCTCACAGACTTTCCTTTTACTTTCTCATTAAATATCCACCTTGCTGCCTACAGAGAATGAGTACAGTGTCATAATAAATGAGAAAGCCAATTAAAAGTTAATAAAAATTACATTGCAACTACAGCAAATGCTTTAATATTGTTGAGTAGTATATAAACACCAAATGGGTGAGAGAGTACTAACTTGCCCCATGCCAGTAAGTGGCTTCATATGGAGTACTTTCCTTAGATTATTATCTTTATCCCCTGGCTTGTTTCAGAGGAACCTAAATCACCTTAAAGAACTCATTTTCATCTTTTTGCTCATCTGAACAGGGGCTAAGACCTGAAAACAACAAAGCTAAGAAACAAAATGTTCTGATTCGCTAGGTAGATGAGGAAAAGGGAGTGAAGTAGGATTTAGAAGAGCTAAATCTTAAACATGACTTTAAGAAGATATTGTGGGACAGAAAGATTCCTAGGAGGACATAACATGTCAGGTTAGGCACCTAACATTTCTACTATTTCCTTGTTTAGTCCTTTCTATCTTGAACCTGAGGCCAAATACTAGAGACAAGGAAAAAGGGGCAAGCGGGGCTAAAATTACTATGGAGAACCCAGGATTAGGAAAAAAAAACCAAAAACAAAAAACCCTATTTTTATACAGCCCTGGGATAGACTGCTGTAAACTGGATTTGGTTCTTTCTCTAAATAAGTAGCTTGTATATCCATATGCTAGTTACAGCCTCTGAATTTTCTCACTAAAATGAAGAAATTGAGCTAGATTGTTTTTAAGGTCCTTTACACTTCTTCAATTTGGATTATGTGATTTCTATGCAAGGCTATGCCTAACTCAGATCAATAAGGAATGTATTCAATTCAGCTTCCTGATAATTCTTTATTTACCTCCAGAACCCAACAAAATACCTGATACAAAATTGGCACTTTAAAAATGCTTGTTGATTGGTTGATTAATCAGCAAGTAAGTTCCTCAGAAATTTACAAACTCATACAGACTAACCAATCTACTGAGCTTATTATCAGGAAGCTTTTATTATGTGCACATTTGTGTATCAGGAAAAAAAAAAATCAGACAGTTCCTGTCCATTAAAATCTTATAAATGTTAAGACAGTAAATATCAACATTTTCCTGATCTTACCAGCATTTTTAAACAATTATCAGTTGTCAGACCATCCCTTTGTAATCCAAACATTTCAGGTGCTCTCCATATTAGGAAGCTAAAAGATGAAAAGATCCAGTCTGTAATAAATAAGTTTCCAGTTTTCCACGGAATCTTAACTAAAAATCAATAGACTTGAAAATGATTGCTTCTTTTGAGCTTTAGGCAAGTGCTCTTTTGCTAGGCTGCTCTACCATCTTATTCACTTTTCTAGGTAAGAAAGTTCTGTACCCTTCCTTATGAGCTCCTTCCAAATCTGGCTATATACTTACTGGAAAATTACTCCTCGCATCTAATTCCAGTTCTCCTTCCTGAGGTAAGGTCCAATGCACTTTTGTTTCATCAGAAATGAAGAATAATTTGCTCTCCATCATCTTCCATAAATTATCAGTTAAGACTTAAGAGCTGACATTTTTTATGCCAGTTTTTTTCAGATTAAATAAACATGGTATTAGCACAGCAAAAAACAAACAAACAGGATTTAACCACTAAAGGTTAAGAGGTAAAAGCAAGACGTAAGAGTAGTCAATCTTGCAATGATATTTATAAGCAAGAAGTCCCAGAGAAAATCTTACTGATCTCGGATGTACAGAATTTGGAATCAGTGTCCTTGCAATGGTGAATTCAGATGACTTTTTGTGTGTATGTGTGTCTGGTCAATCTGCATCTGCCCTTTGTTTTAGGAAATGCCATTTCTGATAGTAATTTTAACTTGTGTTTTTGAGAGTGACAAAATAGACTAATTATGTGATCAGCATACCTTTTCATACTGCACGTGCTAAAGATTATTCTTTGGTTTGAGACAGCATCTGCTATTTGAAGAGTTGGTTTTTGGTATGGTATATTTATGTTTTCAGATACAATCCTAGAAGAGCTGTCCTATAAAGAATTTTTTTGTCATAAACAAGTCATTATGTACTAGAAATATTGCCATTCCCCCCCTGCACAGTCTACTTAAATTCTCTTTAGAAAAAAATGGGGTTTATATCTAAACATTTTCAAATATTGACAAATTTATATAAATCTATATTCTTTTAAGGTTTTAGCTCCACTTGGAGCTTTCCTTCTGAGCAAGGACACTGACTGTTTCCTTTTCTCTGTGGAGTTTCTGGTGTCTTAGAAGGCTTGAACGCCTACTAAAGTTCCTCCCACAAATGCTACATGCATAGGGTTGCTCACCCGTATGGGTTCTTTGGTGTTTAATGAGATGGGAGTTTTGACTGAATCTTTTTCCACATTCATGACACTTAAAGGGTTTCTCTCCTGTGTGTGTTCTTTGGTGAGTAAGAAGGTTTGTGTTTTGACTGAAGCTTTTCCCACACCAGGAGCATCTATGTGGTTTAATTCCTCTATGTGTCATCAAATGTTTATTAAGATCTGAGCTCCATCGAAACCTTTTATCACATTCTTGACATTTATAGGGTCTTTCTTCTGTGTGGACTCTCTGGTGTTTAATAAGGTCAGAACTAACTTTGAAGCTTTTCCCACATATATGACATTTGAAAGGTTTGTCTCCTGTGCAGGCTTTCTTATGGACCTCCATGAGTTTTCGTAGACTTTTTTTCCAGGAAGCAAATTTCTTCCATCTTCCTACAGGTAAATTTTGTTGTGGCTTTCCTTCCCCACGATGCTTTTCATGAACTTCTTTTGATTCTGCCCTCTGAAGAATTTTCCCATCAGTCTTCTTAAATGTAGATAAAGTACTATCTGGTACTTGTACTGCTGATGGAGTATGTACTCTATCATGTACTGCTTTAGGCTTTTCATTCTCACTTGTAGCCTTAACTTCATTAGGATAAATAGAAGACTCAGTCGTTTCTACTTTGGGGGAAAAGGAAATCACAGAAAAGAAAAAAAGAATAATGATAGCTGATAAAAATAAAGAACAGAAATTCTTAAATTGCTAAGATCTTGAAAGCACTGAATACCAGCCTATTTATTTCCAGATTGGTTGGTCTCATTCTCATTCACTGCTCACCTGTATTAGAATCTTTTGGGATCTCTTTGGATTCCTTAGAATTTGTGACACATGGTTCTTCCTCTTGCTCCAAACAGGATATCAGTTCAGGTTTGGGAATCAGAAATAGTGCTGAGGAGAAGAAACAAGTAGTAATCACCTTGAAAATAATTTGTTACTAACGTAGGAGCACATTTCAGATAGTGCTTCAATAATTCCTTAGATGATGTTGTGTATTTCTAAGGAAGTACTAGCTGAGCAGCTTCAGCCTCACCATGGACCTTAATTCTGAAAGTTCAAGATCTCATGTCCGATACCTCTTATGGGTTATATATGTGAAGAAAGGGAACTAAGAAATAATTTATGTGGATAATAACTCACATTTCTATAGGACTTTTTAATTCATAAACCATTTTCCTCACAACAATCCTGTGAAGTAGTTACTTTTTAAATCTTCATCTTATGAATAAAAAAAGCATTATTGTCAGAAATCATATAGCTAGTGTCAAGAGACAGTATTTGAACTCAGGAGCAGCAACTAAACTCTAAAGAATATCAGGCATATCTGTCTCTCAAATCAACTGGTTTTTAATATGTTTCAGCCTTTTAAATGTGAAGATAGATTTGATCCTGTAATAAATGGGGAAAAGTTCCAAGATCTGTAAGCTTAATACTCATATTAATATTAATAATTAGTTACATAAATAATTGTAATGTATTATTATGCAATTAATTATTTCATATTAAGCTCTGTAACCTTAATACTCGTCATACAGAAAAAGTAGAGATAAACTATCCAAAGATATCAACATGGAAATAAAGTAAATGCATATACACAGTTATGGTCCAACTTGTTCCATTCCCCAAAAATTTATTCCAAAAAGTGACCTGAAACTCCAAGGTTCTTGGGGACCAGAAATTGCCCAATGTTGTTCCCCAATGCTTGGGCTACTGATGACACAAAAAGGCTTGGATGGAAATTCACCAGCCTTAGGAATCCAATAAGATAAACATCAATCAGCTCTTTGTCTTCAGTATCACTGGAGTAAGGGAATGATTTAAAGATAAGGAATTTTATTTTTTGAGGATGTGCTCCATTGGAAAATATATGATCCAGAAGAGACAACACAAACATCTAAATGGAAGACAGGTTAAATGCCCCAAACCTTCTATTTCAAATTTGAAAGAGGGAAATAATCAGTATTTGAATTGAATCTTCCTTTGCTATGAAAAGATCTCTATGGTAGGGAAGTCTTTCTGATAGGTGTATATAATTTTTTTTTCTTTAAATTTTGTTTTCAATTAACAAAAAATATTTCTGCTCTTCTTACCTTCCTTCCTCCATTAAAGAAAAAAACCCAAATACAAAACCTCTTATAAAAATATATATATATATACATTGTTAAATGAAACATATTGCACTAGCCATGTTCAAAAGATGTTTCAATCTTTTAGATATATTCTAAGAAAGGAATGAACATGAAGGTATAGTTAAGATGGTGAAGTAATGGGAAGCAGTGCAGTCAGCTTTCTTTCAAAAATTCCAATATACAGATCTAGGAAAAACACATTAATGGGGAAATCAAGAAAATGGCACAATGAGTCCTCTGTCTGGAGGTTATATAAGTTATCATAGGAATATAGTGAAGTCTGTGAACATTGGGGAAGAGGTCAGAGTAGGACCATGTCAGTGGAGAGCACTCCAGTATTCAGAGAGGCTATTCAAAGGCAAAAAGAGATCCAGACCTATATTAGGGCACTGTGACAAGGACAGATGCATACTGGCAACTTTGTTCTCCTTATCCAGTTCCAGGTCACTGATCTAAGGTGAACTAAGAAAGGGAACTGCCCAGGGGATTTGGCATTCTCAGATAAAGAAACCCTGGGCTGTGTAAGGAGAAAGTTCAGAAGCCTACAGTAACAGCAGTGGTATGGCTCAGAACAAGAGTTCACTTTCAGTATCTAGCCTAGCCTGCACAAAAGTAACCTCAACAGAAATTCCAGACCAAAGGAAAACCTACAATTCTGCCTATTTGAACCAAAAGAGTTTTCTAGGGAGTTGGTAGGGGCAGAATCTAGTTGTAGTCCACTTCTATACAGACCCAAATGTTGGCAACTTGAAGACCACAGGCCAGGAGGGGCAGCAATCAGACTTTGCCCTCAATCAAACCACTTTAGACCCAGCCAGTTCCTGTGACTCTAGAATAACATAACACTAAATATGCTAAGAAATAAGCAACCAGCCCTGACAGACTTTCCCTTAAGAACTATGAAAAAACTCAGCTCTAATATCTAGTATGAATTGGAGGAGAAAAAAGAACCATAGTATAATGAGCTATCATGATGGCAGGGTCTCTTAAGACACAAAACACAAAATAAGAGAATTACTCTAAAATACCTACAAGCTATGCCTCAGAGAAAAATACAGCTTAGGTATATATTCAACTAGAATTCATAGAACATATGAATTAAAATTTGAAATAAGAGTTAAATATGTATCTCTAGATGTTTACTTGCATAAAATAGAAAAAGAAAAGATCAACGAATTGGGCTTATTATTAAAAAAACTAGAAAAAGAACAAATTAAAAACCCTCAATTATATACCAAATTGGAAATTCTAAAAATAAAAGGGGAAATTAATAAAATTGAAAATAAGAAAACTATTGATTTAATAAATAAAACTGAGTTGATTTTACAAAAAAACCCAACAAAATAGATAAGCCTTTAGTTAATTTGATAAGAAAAAGGAAAGAGGAAAATCAAATTGTTAGTCTCAAGAATGATAAGGGAGAACTTTCCTCTAATGAAGAGGAAATTAGAGTAATAATTAGGAGTTACTTTGCCCAACTTTATGCCAGTAAGTTTGATAATCTAAATGAAATGGAGGAATATCTACAAAAATATAGATTGCCCAGGTTAATAGAAGAAGAAATAAATTATTTAAATAGCCCCATATTAGAAAAAGAAATAGAACAAGCTATTAACCAACTCCCTAAGAAAAAATCTCCAGGGCCAGATGCTTTGGCAGTAAGAGAAGAAAAAGAGATAAAAGGAATAAGAGTAGGTAATGAGGAAACCAAATTATCACTCTTTGCAGATGACATGATGGTATACTTAGAGAACCCTAGAGACTCAACTGAAAAACTACTAGAAACAATTCACAACTTTAGCAAAGTTGCAGGATTCAAAGCAAGACAATTTCAGAGAGGCCTGGAGAGACTTCCATACACTGATGCTGAGTGAAACGAGCAGAACCAGGAGATCAATGTACACGGCAACAAGACTATATGATGATCAATTCTGATGGACATGGCTCTCTGCAACAAAGAATTGTCTCAAACCAGTTCCAATTGTTCAGTGAAGAAGGCCATATACACCCAGAGAGAGGGATATGAAATGTGGACTACAACATTTTCATGCTCTCTATTGAGGTTTGCTTGCATTGTGTTTCCTTTCTCTGATTTTTTTTTCTTGTAGATAGGATTTTGCTTTTTTTTTTTTTTTTTTTGCATAACATATGTGTGGGTAATTCTTCAACAATAACCCTTACATAGCTTTCCGTTACAAATTTTTCCCCCCAACTCCCGACCCCTCCCCTAGATGGCAGGATATCCACTACATGTTAATTATGTTAAAATACTGGCAAATCGAATATATGTATACATATTTCCAAACTTATCATTGTTGTGCAAGAAGAATCTTATCTACATAAACGATACAGCAGATAAAGGAAACACAATGTAAGCAAACATCAATCAAGGAGTATGAGAATGTTATGTTGTGGTCCACATTTCACATCCCTCTCTCTGGGTGTATATGGCTTTCTTCAGTGAACAATTGGAGGTGGTTTGAAACATTTCATTGTTGCAGAGAGCCATGTCCATCAGAATTGATCGTCATATAGTACTGTTGTTGCCGTGTATAATGATCTCCTGGTTCTGCTCATTTCACTCAGCATCAGTTCATGTAAGTCTCTCCAGGCCTCTCTGAAATCATCTTGCTGGTCATTTCTTACAGAACAATAGTTTTCCATAATATTCATATACCATAATTTATTCAGCCATTCTCCAATTGAAGGGCATCTATTCAATTTCCAGTTTCTAGCCACTACAAAAAGGGCTGCCACAAACATTCTTACACATGTGGGGCCTTTTCCTTCCTTTATGATTTCTTTGGGATATAAGCCCAATAGAAATGCTGCTGGGTCAAAGGGTATGCACAGTTTGATAACTTTTTGAGCATAGCTCCAAATTGTTCTCCAGAATGGCTGTATCCGTTCACAGCTCCACCAACAATGCATCAGTGTCCCAGCCCTCCCACATCTCCTCCAACATTCATCATTAACTTTTCCTGTCATTTTAGCCAATCTGACAGGTGTGAAGTGGTACCTCAGGGTTGTCTTGATTTGCATTTCTCTGATCAATAGTGATTTGGAGCACCTTTTCATATGACTATAAATAGTTTTAATTTCATCCTCTGAAAATTGTCTGTTCATATCCTTTGACCATTTATTGATTGGAGAATGGCTTGAATTTTTATAAATATGAGACAATTCTCTATATATTTTAGAGATGAGACCTTTATCAGAACCCTTAAATGTAAAGATGATTTCCCAATTTATTGCTTCCCTCCTAATCTTGTCTGTATTGATTTTGTTTGTACAAAAACTTTTTAACTTAATATAGTCAAAGTTATCTATCTGGTTTTCAATTAAGAGTTCCAGTTCTTCTTTGGACATAAATTTATTCCATCTCCATAGGTCTGAGAGGTAAACTAGATAGGATTTTTCTTGCACAACAACTTGTCAAGTATTTTATCGTTATTAACATGTAATGGACTTCCTGCCATCTAGGGGAGGGGTGGGGACTGGGGGTAAAATTTGTAATGGAAAACTTTGTAAAA
The DNA here is from genome assembly GCA_023553655.1 of Myrmecobius fasciatus. NCBI lineage: Eukaryota > Metazoa > Chordata > Mammalia > Dasyuromorphia > Myrmecobiidae > Myrmecobius > Myrmecobius fasciatus. Next base: position 355,523 of record JAJPUD010001469.1, on the reverse strand, counting down.
ATCAATGCTGAGGAACTACCCATACATATGTTATGCAAATAAAAAGCTTTAATTAAAAAAAAAAGTTAAATATGCTTTAGAAAAAAAGAAAGAAATGGAATGAGACTGAGAATGCTGGGGGGGGGGGGGGGGGGGAAGAAAGAGCTGAGGAAGAAAAGAATTGGAAACAAGTACAAATCCTAGCATTACGTGTATAAATCCTTGCCCAAGCAAAAATCTCCCTGAAAATTAGAAATGGAACAAATAGAAACCAATGATTCCAAGAATCAAAACAAAATCAAAAAACAGAAATTAGAAGTATAAAGTATCTCACAGAAAAACAACTGACTTGGAAAACGGGAAGAAAAAAATTTAAGAATCTTTGGACTATCTAAACATTACGACCAAAAAACAAACAAACAAAACAAACTGATTTCCACGTCTCAGAACCAGAGAATAAAGTGGAAATCAATAAAATCCATTTGTCACCTCCTCAAATAATTCCCCAAAATGGAAACTCCCAGGAATGTTACAGCCCAAAATTTAGAACTCAGGTGAAAGAAAAAATACTGTTAGGAAACAGAAATAAAGAATTCAAGTACCAAGAGCTACAGTCAGGATCACACATGATTTAATAGCTTATACCAAAAAGGAGTGGAGAACTTAGAATATGCTGTTCCTGAAGGCAAAAAATCTAGGCTTAAAACCAGAATAACTTGCCCAGCAAAGGTAAGTATAATATAAGAGTAGGGGAAAAACCCCCATAATTTTACTGAAATAGAAAACCTCTAAGCACTCCTGCTGAAAAAAGCAGAACTACAGAAAAACTTTGATGGTCAAAGAAAGGAGTGAAAAGAAAGGTGTGGTGTGTGTGTGTAACATAAAAAGGTATATATTAATGAACAATGAAAAAACTAAAATATGCAAAGATGATACACACATACTCTCACTGAACTCTATCATCAGGGTTCATAAAAGATACAATTAGACAAGACCTAGGAGTGATTCTATTATGTCTTGATGATCATTAAAGACTGTAAAGAGAAAACACACTGGAGGTGAAAGCAAAGGAAGGAAAGTTGATGGAAACTACCTGATAATAATTAGAATGTCCAGGGAGACATCTATAGAAATGAGGGGGTGGGGTGAGCAGATGACACCTAAACCATTCAAAAGAAGAAAGACGTATATACAAAGAGTTAGTTACAAAAATACATTTTACTCAACAGGGAAATAAGAGAGAAAGAGGAGAAAGAATGAGGGAAAATTAGAGGGAAAGCAGAATGGGGGGGATTACTTCCAAACAAACCAAATTCTAAGAAAGTACAAAAATATAACTTTTTTTGAGGTAGCAAAGAATAGGAAATCAGAGAGGGTACATATACACTGGGGAATGGATGAACAAATTATGGTATATAAATGTGATGGAAACTTGTCCTGAACTCTTAGTATAATGACCATCCAGGATCTCAGAGTTCTAATGATAAAACATATTACACATCTAATAATGAGAAAAGTGAGAGATTCAGAAGGTAAAATGAGACAAATGTGTTTTAGGACAAGGACAATGTGGAAATTTGATTTGACTACACATATTTGTAATGGGTTTTAGTATTTTTGTGTTTTCAATTTGGGGGTGGGGGAAGATAGAAGGTGAATCTTTACTGATTAAAATGTTTTTTAAAAGGTGAGCACATCAGAGAACCTCTCCCATCTCCCTCAGCTTTAAGATGAAGGAGTTCTTACCTACTGAAATCATATTCTTATAAGTCTCTTGCATGACATCCTTGTAGAGGTCCTTCTGAATAGGGCCCAATAACTGCCATTCTTCTTGAGAGAAATACATGGCCACATCCTCAAAGGTCACAGGACTCTGAAATGAGAACAGGTCCCTGTTCACAACTTGCCACTGATCTAACCATTTAGTCCCCGGATAATAAGACCCAAGGAAATTAAATGTGTAAAAGAAATTCTGGTTAATGTTGATGCCTCAATTTACCATTGGGTAAATTGCAAGAAGATAGAAACGAGGTATGGAGGAGGCAGCCTAAGGAATAAATCATAAGTTTCCCAGCTCTTCTACATGGCAAGCCCAGATGCACATGAAATTTCCTAGAGGAATTCTCGAACAGAAAGGTGCATGGGAAGCAAAGAAAGATGTTGACATGGTCATATTCAGTTAGGAATTAATATGATTGCAGGAGGGACCTTGAGAATTGCAGCTTACCTGGGACTCAGGTGTGAAGAATACAGATGCCACTTCCCAATCTCTAGTAGGTCTCTCTTCAGAAAGAATAGGAACCTGGGGAGCAGGCAGAGCTGAGGGGGGAAGAAAAAAGCCAGGGAGTAATGTGTTTCTATCTTTTGTGTTTGGGGACACCTTAGGTTTATTTCTGAAATATAAAAGTTCCCTTGATTACTTCAGTAGGACATGGGAAGAGGTAGCCTTCACACTGCAAATAAGAACAAATATTCCATCAGTCTAAAAGGAAAGTGAATAGTAAAGTGAAAATTTTTGAATGGAGGCAATACTCCTTACTCTTCTCCTGGCATATAATGTCCTTTCCCCTCAATAAATGGCAGTTCTCAAGACTACTACAATTAAAAGGATTTTAAAATAAAATTTACAGATTGATAGAATATTTCAGTTAGTATTCCAGTATTTGGTATGAAATTTAGGAGTTTTGCTTTTGCTTTTTTTCTGGCAATTTTATTATACATTGCCTTATGATAGAACCTTTGTCCTGCCCCTCCTAGAGAGAACTAAGACTTACCTAACAAGACCATGCAGTATCCTTCTTCCCTACCCAAGTTTCTCCCCATTTTTATCTTTTCTGAAAACAGATCTGCAACACTGATCATTTCTATATCCTACTGTAACATCAAACATTTTGTTTCTCCACCCTCACCCCCAACAAACAGCTTTCCAATCTGTGGCTAGGCGTGAGGCCTGCACATCCTTCACTGCAGAGTCCCTCTTCCTTGATGATGAACTGTAGGGTCCTCGAGGTTAAGGTTTGTATTTTCTGCCTTTTTTTTTTTTTTTTGGGTATCCACTTCAGTGTCTAGTACAGCTCTGAGCACCAAGGAAGTGTTCAATAAATGCTTGTTGACTGAATCTCACCACCCCTAAGAGGAGGAAATTATTGATGAAGCTCCTCACCCCTCTCCTGCACAGGCTGGAGCTCTTTTTCAGGGTCACAGCTCAGTGGTTCCTGTGGTCTTGAGTGGGTACTCCACAATTCCTCTTCCTGGATCATCCCCATACGCTGGGGCTCTGCTGACTCCAGATGGAAGCTTAGTGCTTCCGATGCTCCTTCCAAGGTTGCTGCTCTCTCCAAGAGTACTTCTTGTCCCTGCTCATGGACTGTAACCTGGAAATTAATCCCCATCCTCTATTACCACAGGGCTTGGGCTGGAGAGCAAAACTTATTTTGGGGAGAGAGGAGTAGTTAGGGTTCAGTCCTTCAAAAAGAGATTCTGTGAAAAGTTAGGAGGCACATTGCCTCATTATGATGTAGAGATGATGTTGGGCCCTCAAAAAAGATTTAACAGTGCAGTACAACTTCTGGCAGAGCTTAACCAAAACAGAAAAGCTTTGTTATTAGCCTGGTGACAGGCATATAATCCATTGTCTGAAGAGGAGCCTAGCTAAGTTTGAAGAAGCTTGTTGCCACAATAGTAATAACAGTTATCACTAGGTAATATATATATATATATATATATTTTTTTTTTTTTGACATAGTAACTCACAAAGTTCCTTTACTGAGATATAGAGTTTGTGGCATGTTGGTGAAAGTTATCTATACATGATGAAATCTCAGATCTTTTGAAGTTCTAGTCATTCATTTTTGTCTCCTGCTCCCTACTTACACAACCACCAAGTTTCCATTTTGGTGTGGGGGTATGGGGAGATATTGGAAGGAAAGAACTGGTTCCTTTTTCACGTGGTCCTGTTGAACTACTCATGGTGCAAAGCATGGATCTGGATCTGAGTATATAATACCCAAAGATTGTGCCTGATGTTCTCCAGAATAGGGCCCAGAAGGGAATGGGGGGATTCTGCTGTTTGCCATTATGCTCCTGAGGGCAATGGCTCATTTTCTATGCAGACTACTAAAGTAGGAAGACAAAATGTTTTCTTTGCCCAGGAAATGAGTTGCCTGGTGTAGAGCAGAGATGAACTTAGTATATATTTTTCTTTCCTTTTATTGGATTTTTTTGTTTTCTTATCTTTCATTTCCCTTTTTTTTTTTTCCTCCTTTTCTTTGATGCTTTTCTGGAGTTGTTTGCTTTTTCCCTTCCTTTTTTTTTTTTTTAAATACATTTTCTTCCCCCCTGATTTTCATTCCTTTCTTGGTTATTTGTATTTTCTCTTCTGGGCCTGAAGATATTCAAGTCTTGTCTTATTAATCAATTTAACTTGTCCCATTAGTCTATCAATCTATCCAGGCCCAGTCAACTCCTCTATCTCATTCACATTTCCTCAATGACTATTATCCATATTACCAATTCACACGAATAATTTTTTTTGTTGTATTTACTTGACCACTTGACCACATAAAACTCCTATATCAATAATTCCAGTCTCATCATCTCTTGATACTACAAATTAATTGAATAAAATGAAATATTGCTTTTTGAAACAGAAAATCAATAACCCTAAGGTACTTAACCCTAAGAACTTAACCTAAACATTAGCATCAGAGGACCTAGCTTAAAAGACCAGGAATGTAACAGATAAGTCAATGGACAACCTTTATAAATATTCCTGTGTTCCACCTAATAGTAACCTTACTGATCCCATATTGGGCTTGATCTCCACTCACCAGTCCAAAAGTTGGAATTTCTGATAGGAAATAAAAAATGATTTAAAAGACAATACAAAAATAAAACACTTGAAATTAGGGCCAACATAAAAGTTAAGGCCATGCTTCTGGCCATAAAAGAGGATAGGAATTTCCTTTTCTTGGCTAAGGAAGGAAGAAACTTCTGAGATTTCAGTAGCATGGACAACTATACTGAGCACTAACTCTTGCTAATGAGAAAGACTTTTACCATAAGATTATGAATTTGAAAAGTTCTGGGAAACAAGAATGATGTTTTCTATCTCACCCTTTGTATTTCCACTTTTCTCATACCTCATTGTCCAATTTAGGAATCTTCTTTCTGTCTCCTTTGTTTTTTCTTATATGTGTAATCTGAAAATCTTCTACCAATGCCACTGCCTCCTTGATGCTCCTGGGGGAATGCTTTTGAACGTTGGCCTTTGTCTTCTCAGGCAGAATATTCATGAACTGCTCTAACAGCAAGAGCTCTAAGATTTGCTCCTTTGTGTGGATCCCTGGCTGCAACCACTGAAGGCAAAGCTCTCTAAGTTGGCTAATGGTCTCCTGAGGACCAGTTGACTCTTGGTACTGGAAGCTCCTAAAGCGCTGTCGATAGCTCTCAGGAGCATATTTATCACTTTGTAGGACAGATTCCTGATTCTGTACTGAATTCTCTTTTGAGTTTTGTTCTAGAGGCTTGTCTTTCTCCCATAAAGCCTGGATCTGGGGATTCAGATCTGCAGCCACCATTAGCTCTATGGCCATCATCCTGTTCAAAAAGTTTTACTCTTGCTTTCAGTGGCCCTGTTGGTTCTCACACTTTTGGTGCAAGATGTCTCTTCTCTTTTCTGGTTTAAAACTAGTATAATCTTCTTCCTGAGGGCAGATTGAAAAATATGAGTGTCAACAAGGAAGACTCAAAAGCATTATTCAGTTGGTGTTACCTATGAGCCAGGCTGATGATTGTGCATTTTTCCCTCCTTGCCTAATTTCCAAACATCCCCATTCTGGTTCTGTTCACCTAAACATTAGTTTCTGTTTACCAAAACCTCTAACATCTAGAAAGGCAGATGATCATTTAACTTGAGTATTCATTAATATATTGCATTTTTTAAAAAGGGTTTTGTTTGCCTATACAATGGCCCCATAAAGATGGTAGAAAAATCAAATACATAATTATTCACAAATAATTGTCTTGGGAGAATCTTGATCCTCTTACCTTGAGCTTCTTACTGTTGTAAAGATGAGATCCAGTGTCTGGGATATTTTATTTATTTTTATCTGGAGAGGCCATCAGCTACAGCAATGAACTGTAGATCTAGAATAAGAAAACCTGGTTTTAAGTCCTAGGTTCAAGACTCACTAGTTATAAGACTACAATCTTTCTGGGCCTCTGGGCTTTTATCTGTAAAATTTGAAATAATGTAATATTTACACTTAATATTTCATAGAACTGTAAAGAAAATGTTTCATAAACTGTAAAATATTACATAAATATGGATTATTTTACTAATAAATTTTATTTATATTGAGGATATCTCCTGTGAAAAAATAAAGCCATGAATAGAATATTAATTTCCCCCTTTACTCTTCCTTGAGTCATTCTGGCTTGGCCTATTGCTTGGAAAGAACCCCACAGCCTGTCCCGAATGTGATCCAGTTCTACTAATCTCTCCAAGAGCCAATACTTATTTATGACAAATTTTGTCATATCAGTTATGGGTGTACATCTTTAGTTACAGCTCAGCCTGTATGCAAGCAGCAGTATTCAAAGATAACACCTTTCAGAATCTATAAACTAACTTGCCACCCAAAGTTTATCTTACTAGACCTGGGTCACACCACTTGTCCCTGGTTCTCAGAACCAATAGAGCACATACCTGTGGCCAAAAAGAATTTGCTGCTACCCCAAGAGGTAATGGCATTGTTTTGTCTACCTCTTCACTAGTCACCTCTCAACTTCTTCCTGCCACTTACTATCGGGAGGAGGAGCGAGAATGTCCAGTTTCTGGACAGCTGAGATGGGCCTCTTGTGTCATCTTGGGTGGCACAGGAATAACCACTTTACCATTTGCTACAAGACACTTCACTTCCCTGACATTGCAGGTTTACTCAATTCAACAAATTTATTAAAGATTACATGTTTGTAGGCACTGTGCTACAGGGATATGAAGGGCCAAATAAGATTTTACGCACGTATATTATCTATATACACATGTGTATAGATACATATAAAATATGGTAAAGTCCCTGAGCTTATTTCCTCCTCTGTAAAATACTCTGCAAAGCACAAAACCCTAGGGAAAAGCTAAGATGCCCAACGAGCTATCCCCTCCCCCGAGGAACTGCAGGCGGATAAATCCCTTCTCTGAACCGACTGGACCAGGAAATTTCTCAAGTCCTTTCCAGTTCTCAGTCCCGTGACTGCTTAAACTAGGGCGGCGCATGGAACCGCCGTGCCCGGTGGAGAATCCCCGGCGCCTCCTGTATCCCCTCCCTCCATTCCCAGCCCCTTGGACCCCGCGCGACGTCACCGAAGTTGATGTCACGTCAGTTTGCGTCACGTCCCTTCGGGGGAGGGTCGCATGAAACCAGGGCCGAAGGCAACCAGAGGCAAAAGAGGAACTCGGCGGGAGCCTCAGTCCTACTTGGTCAGCCCAAATTCCGACCGAGTCCGGGGTTGTGAGGATGATATACTGGCTCCCCAAATTCGTTCCTCCCATCCACCCTTTCTGGCGCTGCTCCCGCGGGTCTCACGGCCGCAGTCTCTTACCTCTTCCAAGAGCAGCGTCCAGTTGACTAGGCCCTGACCGGACCCGGAAGTGACGCTCTGCCGACGCCTGCCCGCTTAACCCTGCCAGTTCCCTAATGCCCTTCAGTACCTGGGGAGGGGGAGGGGGTGAGGGGGAAGGCCTCCAGTGTGTCAGGGTTCAGAAGCCGGAGAGTGGAAGAAGATATAAATGCCACTAATTAATGAGGACCACCCAGATCCTAGAGGGGTCCCGGAAGTGTCTTGTCATGTGTTGCTCTGTATACAGGACTGCTTCCGGGTTCTAAAATAATATAAATCCCATTTTTACGGTGCTTTTCAGAAGGTTTTCTCCATTACTTTCCTTTGGGAGGGAGGGTGAGGGACCTGGAAGCCGATCGAAAGGATTTCTGCGGACCTTTCGGGAGGGGAGCCTCCTACTGGTAAGGGTCCGCGTCTCGTCCTCTAGGCCTACCACCTTGTTCTCCAGGGGCCTAGGCTTGTCAGCGTTTAATGAACCTCCGACGCCCCAGGGCCAGACGGGCCCGCCCTCGGTTTAATAAGAGAAACTGCTATGAAGCCGCTTGGCGAAAAGCTGCACGTTCACTCGTTCTTCACGTAAAATCCCTGACGTAGGTGATGCGAAGAGTTACCTTTATGGAAGAGAAGGCGGGTCCAGGGAGGTTAAGGAACGTCCAAAGCCGCAGAGTGGGTGAAGGGTAGAGCCGAGATTCCCGGGGATTGTTTCTGCCGCCCCACCTTCTTCTAGCTAGGCAGCTGTTTGGGAAGTGAAATTGATGTTAGGCTGCCGGGATACGCTGTAGGGGAAACTGACGCTCTGAGAGTTTGCTCAGATCTTGAGGCGGCGTTCAATCGGTGACCTAAGCTAATAGGTCAAGCCTTTGGAAGACTGGGAGAACTCCCAAGGGAACACTTTACTGCACCCTCCTGAACCAAGAATTCACAACCTGCAAAGCTCTCACTTCTTAAGCACAAGAAAGATAGAATAATATATAATGGTAGTAAATATTGAATTAAGAATGAGGGAGAGCCTTTAAATAAGGATAAACAAAAAATGGCAAACGAGTTTTAGATAAGGGAGAGAAGTAAGGGAGTAATGAGGAAAAGAGATAAATATGCTATCAATTTCTCAGTTAGTTGCTATTGTTACCTGTTTGTGCTCCCAACTTTCAGGGTTTCCACTGAAGTTTCTCCAATTGGAATTTGGGGGTAATTTAGTTCTTGTCATGTCTTTGGGTCTCAGTTCTCTATAAAATGAGAGAAGTGGCTTATGTTGTGGATTCCTTTGGCAATCCACTATAGTTTATGAGTCTGTTCTCAGGATGCTGCTTTTAAATGCATAAAATACATGAGATTACAAGGGAAACCATTTATGTTGAAATATAGTTATCAAAATACTAAAGAAATTCACAGACCTCAGATTGGGCACTCCCTGTACAATATTTCTTAAGATCCCCTCCAGCTCTGACATCCTTTGAATTTTTGAATTGCTGTAATGGGATCAAGACATGTACCTTCAGTGTGAATTTACACTGATTTGCTTTTACCTTTCTGTCTTATAATTTAGAGTACTTTACTAACTAGAGTGAATAGTACAGTCCGTGACTGAAGAGCAGATTTTTTTTTAAACCTCTTTAATGCTAAATGATGATTGTGAAATCCATGTGCTTGGCTTTGCAAAAACTATTTTACATTGGTACTAGTTACGCTATTATCATCACAGATTGTCATACCCCATATTATCTCTGTTAATCAAAATTTAAGGTAATCTCTTACAGTTAAAGTGAGGGATAAATCATAGGTCTTTAGTATAGAGAGTTCCCACATGAGAGACTTGAGAGAAATCCACACAACTGGAAAATGAATTCAAATCAATCAGTTAATATTCCTAAGGGAATTCCTAAGGGAAATAAAATAACTGAAATCTCAATCTTTCAGTCATTCCCTGATACACTTTTCTTTCTTCCCAGTACATGGAATGGAAGACAACTAAAATTTCTTATGTATTTGTGGATCAGGAGTGAAACAAGCAGAAGATTTATGAGAAACTGAAATCACAGAGAGGTGTTACCAGAAAGACCTCAAGAAATTGTGCTAAAATGGAGGAAAGACAATGAGAATGAAGGAATTGTGGAAAAATCCCCTAGTTAAAAGACTGCCATGAACTTACTCTCCAAGAGAAGGATTTACAAAATAGACCAAAAATTCAAGTTAAATCTTTAAAAGTGCCCTCAGTCTGTTAAAAAAATTTATGATCTTAACTCTAAATCACCAGTCTATACTGAAGACAAATTATAAATATTCCAAATATAAGAATTTTTCTTAGAACTCTGCATTGATTCAGCTCAAGAAAATCAAGTCAGAGAAGAAATCTTTTAAATGTTCTATTTGGGAATCGTTATAAAGCTTTCAGACTGGGCAACCCAGTGCTACTTTACATCTGAAGCATTATAAGCAGCCAAAGTGTGGGGACGATCCTCATGAAAGCTATAATTTAAGAATAATTCATTCAAGACCTCACATCAGGAATAAGAAAAAAGAACCAGACTGTGGTATAATGGAAAGAGCATTGTACCTCAGGGCAAGTGGTTATAATTATTAATAGTAATGGGACATTAGGCAGCTAAATATCTCTGAGATTCATTTTCCTCATCTGTAAAATGGAAGGCTGGACTAGGTAATTTCTAAAATCTTTTCAGTCTTTAAATTCTATGACCTGAGTGAGGGAAAAGCTTCACTCAGTGCAGAAATGTCATTACCAACATGAAATTCATACTCAACTAATGTAATAAGCAAAAAGATTTGTCAAGACATGTTATTGAATATTGGTTATATTTATTTTGATAACTTTATTGACTTCGTTATTCAGTAAAATGTCCTCTGTCTCAAGTTTTCAGAACATCAAATCGCACCTATGACAGGTCCTGGAAGACTGAAGACCTGTCCCAGATTTCTAGCCTGTTGCCTCTTTAGCTGTATTTACTGAATTGCACTTTTTTTTTTTTTTTCTTCTCAGCAGTGAGGTGAAGCCATAACATTGGGAAGGAAAAAGATTTTATCTCAGTCTACCAACTGTTTCCCTCTTAATCTCCTTTCAGCTCCCTTTTAAAGAGACATTCTTTGATTTCTCTTTGCTTGTATGTAGCTCCCTTACTCTTCTATGCTTTCTATTGTTCTGAACCACTTCTTTCATGTGGAGTTACAGGGTGGGTTCCAGCGTGCATTATGGACTTCTTTCCTTCCTGATTGTCTATATTTGAGGTGGACAAGAAGTGAAAGTGTACTGAAACATTCCTGAAAGTGTTCACTTATAGTGTTATAAGCATAGGGAGGAAGAGGAAAAAGAGGATCCCCAGTGGGGGAAGTCTTTAAAGGTCATCACTGAGGGAAACTAATATTCATTATTAGACCATTACCTTTCCACTAATCTATACCACCTGCAGTCACCATTCTGTCTGTATTTTAGTACCAATATCTATTTCCTCTGTTTTTCAACTTTTTACTTACTAATAGCTAATATTGCCGTTTCCTCCCTGCTTCTCTTATTTCAGTGTATTGAAATAACATTCAGTATGAATAAGAGAGGAAAATACACAACATTGAATTTAGAGGAAAAAATGAAGGTCTTGAGTAGAATTGAATCTGGGCACTCTCTTAAAAACGTAATGGATGAATTTGGAATCAGTAAATCAACATTTTATGACATTAAGAAAAATAAGAAATTGATTTTGGACTTTGTATTAAAGCAAGATATGCCATTAATTGGAGCAGAGAAAAGAAAAAGAACAACAGGTGCCAAATATGGTGATGTTGATGATGCAGTATACATGTGGTACCAACAAAAGCGTTCAGCTGGTGTTCCTGTAAGAGGTGTGGAACTTCAGGCTGCTGCTGAGAGATTTGCACAGTGTTTTGGTCGAACAGACTTCAAAGCCAGCACTGGTTGGCTTTTCAGATTTCGAAATAGACATGCAATAGGGAACCGGAAAGTATGTGGGGAACAAATTCTGAAATCAGTTTCAGAAAATGCTGAACCATTTAGACAAAAGCTATCCATGATCATCAAAGAGGAAAAACTATGTCTGGCTCAGGTGTACAATGGGGATGAGACAGATCTCTTTTGGAAATCAGTGCCAGAAAAAATTCAGGCAAACAAAAAAGATCTATGTATGCCAGGATGGAAAATAAACAAAGAGCGATTGTCAGCCCTTTTGTGTGCAAATGCAGATGGGACCCACAAGTTGAAGTCAGTAATTATTGGAAAATCAAAGCAGCCTAGGTCTATTAAGGATGATGTAAATGCTTTATCAGTGATATACAAATCCAGTAAGGATTTCTGGTTCACCAGAGAATTATTTTCAGAATGGTTCTTTCAAAACTTCATTCCTGAGGTTAGAGATTTTCAGCTTAGTGTCCTGGGATTGGATGAAAAGGATGTAAAAGCAGTGTTACTCCTAGACAATTCTCCAGCCCATCCTTCAGCTGAGTCTCTAATTAGTAATGATGGGAGAATCAAATGTATCTTCTTCCCCCCAAATACTACATCCTTGATTCAGCCAATGAATCAGGGTGTGATCTTGAGCTGCAAACGACTTTATAGATGGAAGCAGCTTGAAGAGAGTCTGGTAATTTTTGAAGAGAGTGATGAAGAACAGGAAACAGAAGAAAAAACAGTTGCAAAAATCAAAGCTTATAACATAAAAAATGTAGTTTCTAACTGGGCAAAGAGTTGGGATGAAGTTAAGCAAATAACAATAGCAAATGCATGGGAAAATCTACTTTATAAAAAAGAACCAGAATATAATATTCAAGGCTTAGAAGATGGTGGTTATAGAGAAATTCTTGAAAAGTTTGGTGATCTGGAAAACAATTTAGATGATGTCAGGGTGTGGTTAACCAGAGGTAATGAAGCATGCCCCCCCAAAATGGAAGATGTTACTAGGCAAGTTACCCAGGAAGAAGGGGTTATTGAAGAGGAGGCAGAACAGCATTCAGCAAAGTTTAAATTATCCAGCATTCAAGAGAATTTGGATTGTCTTCTTGACTTTGTTGAGGCCACTCCAGAATTTCAAAGATTCTATTTTACATTGAAAGAGATGCAACAAGAACTAATCAAAAAACAAACCCAGAGAAGAGCCTGCTCTAAAATTGTTAACTTTTTAAAACCAACAATTCATAATATTAAAGATTCCTTTAATTTGCCTTCAACTTCTGGGTCTATTAATTAAGTCTTCTATGTTAAAAAGCTTATGATTTGTTATCTGTTTGATATAGAAGGCTTGCTGTAAATTACAATTTTTTTCATTAACTTAACATTACTTATGAGTGCCCATTTATGTCTTTAGTTTACATTGTATATAGTACTTGAAAGTAATAAATTTGCATTTCTTTAAAAACATCCTCCAATTTGTACATTTACTATTTCAGACAGTGGAGATTTTGTAGTGCTAGAAAAAAGTGCATTGAGAAGCATAATATGGGAAAGTCTTTAATTCAAATCCCAGCATCATTTCCTATCAGGATAATATTCAAAGAGCAGGAGATAGAATTGTTAGCATGTAAATGTAATATAAAAATATTCTGGTGAGTATTTTTTCATGAGACTTTTAAAAATACATGTTACATGTATATCACTGGGCATTGGGAGAGATACAAAGTTTATATAACAATTCTGTCATCATGGAGCAGTCTGGTAAGGGAATAAGCCATACAAATAATATAAAATTACAAATATACAAGGGACATGCAAACAAATGAGATTCAAAAGGGGAAAGGCTTCATGGAAATGTCATTTTAAGTTAGACTTTGAAAAATAGGTAGTAATTCAACAGGTAGAAGGGACAGATGGCAGAGGCAGTTCCTCTCAGGTGTTGGAAACAGGATGAGAAAAAAGCACAAAGGTGAGAAAACAGCCTATTTGGCTTCTAGATGGGGAAAATGTGAGTTAGAGCTAGATAGATAAGATGTGCCAATTTGTGGAGAGCTCTGAATTTGAATACCAGGCTTGAAGAGTTTGGTCCTCTTAGTAGACAATAGAGTAATAATGAATTTTGAGTAGAGGAGTGGTATGACCAGACTTTGTATAATGAAGATGTGTCTAGCATCTTCATTATACAATGTTAAGACGTCAAACGTTTAATCACTGATTGTATGCCACTGTTAACTGCTGAAAATACAAAGAAAGGCAAAAAACAATCCATGCTATCAAAGAGTTTACAGTTTAATGGGGGAGACAATAGGCAAACAATGATGTTCAAATGAGATAGATTGGAGATAATCTTAGAAGGCATGAGCATTAAGAGTTGAGGCTTGTGCCGAGATAGGATTTTAGCTCAGCTGCATGGACCATGTATAACTTGACATTGCTGCTGCTGTTTGGGAAGCAAGGAAGAGGAATTCTCTTCCCCTATTATATGCTTCAGGATGCAATGGAAATGTATTAAAGGAAGTCCTCAAGAGCTGATAATCCCAAAATAATATCTAGTTTGCTCTTTTAAGAAGGGTAGTCATTCCCTAACAAAACAACTCTTGTGCCTTCTTTCTGTTATTTCCTGTTCTCTATATAGCTTGTTTGTTATATATCTGTTTTCATGTTCATTCCCCCATTAGTTTGTAAACTCCTTGGGGTAGAGATTATCTTTTTGTCTCCCTAATGCTTAGCAATGAACTTGGCATATGGGTGATTAATAAATATTGATTAAAATTTCCTATGTCCAATCACCTTAATGAAGGATTCCTCATCTACTGCTCTAATATTTTTCTTCCAATTAGGTACTTGTTTGATTTGATAAATCAAGTGAATGCTTTGGAATATATTGGCCCATATCCTGAAATCTGGACAACTTTGATAATTTGGAGCATCCAGAAGATTTTGATAATAGTTTTTAATTGTCAAGTGCCATGCATTGAGTCTCAACAATGCACTTGATGCACAGTCCTTAGACACTCCTAAATTTAAGGAAATGGCAAATGCCTCCAGTATCTTTGCCAAAAAAAAAAAAAAGCAAACCACAAAACCCAAATGAAGTCACAGAGTCAAACTGAACAACAAAATTTAATAATGTTTTGGTTTTTTATGAAGTCCTAGTATTTTCCATACATGAATGTAATAGAATACTACTACTGTGTAAGAAATTATAATGATGAATACAGAGAATCATGGCAAGATCTCTGTGAACTGATACAAAAGTGAAGTAGAGCCAAGAAAACAATGATACCAAAAATCAGCTAGAATAACACCCCAAAATATGAAAAACTAGTATAACAAATTTGTAAAAATCAAACAAGACCCAAATGAAGAGATATGAGAAAACACCTCTTTGTAAAGATGGAAGGTTCACAGGTGTTTTTAAAATTGCACATTTTTAGACTTTTCTAGGGTATCAATCAGTTCAGATTTTTTTTCCCTCTCTAAAATATTCCATTTGTCATATGGGATGGCTTTTGGGAGGTTATTAAATATGAAAAACAAAGGAATTGACTGTAGATTTGTTAAAATTTGGAAGGGGGTCCCTAAAAGTCCCAGACCAATGCCTTGAGGTATCTCAAAAGTATTTGAAAGCTTGAATCCATCTAATCAAGAGACAAAGTTTATGGAAAGTAATGTGACACCATTACTTAAGTGGACTGAATTCTAAGGGAATCCAGTAAAGAAACAGAACCAAGGAAAAGTATTTTATTCAGCTTCTATCATAGATATGTTAATTTTACAGCTCAAGGGCTGGGGAGTATGTTAATTCTTGTTAATTCTACAGCCCAAGGGTAAGGCTAGGGAGTAATCTCCAGATGAATTAAGGGTGGTCTCTGAAATTTGGTTATCACTGTCCAGATCATCATTAGCAATGAACTAAGAAGTAATCTATTCAAAATCAGACAGACTGGGGGTAGGAGTTTCCTGAGGCAGACTCCAAAACCAAAAATTTTAAAATTACATCAGATTGATGTGAATTGATTCTGTTCTGAAGTTTTTTAAGAGCAGAAAAAGAAGGGAGAGTAAAAGGAATACATTAATGTAGACAGGAGACAGAAAAGGTGAAATTTACTATTTCTCATCCTTGGGGTATATGACAATATACAAAAATGGAGGAAAGGATTGGAGCATTAGCTATCACATGTACTTTACTCTCATCTGAATCATGGAAACTAACACCCAAAGAATTTTGAGTAGAAATAAACTTAACAGAGAAATAGGTAGGGAAAAGGAGAATTAAGAGGAAGAATAATACCAAAGAGGGAATAGTCATAAGCAAAACAAACTTCCTGAGGGCCTGAATTTTATTGTTGAAGCTACTCCTTGAGGCAAGCAAAGAGGCACACTGACAGGAATAACTTGATTCTTAAATGAGCCTTTTGTTCTTAAGAAGGCCTTTTGTTGTCTTAAGTGGACTTTTATTGCAGTAAGCCCTGGTTGAATTCCTTGTCCAATTCCTTGCATTGACATTGAGATATCCACCTTAAAAAAAAAATCACTGGACAGTCACGAGTAATTGAAATTTTAGAGAGCGTTTATTTGCTGGGGCCGGCGACTGAACCCCCAGACAAGCTAGAAGGATTCAGTGCTGAGCCTGGTATCCACAGGTTTTTTAAGAGCACTGACCACTTCTCCCCCCATAAATTTGCAGTTAAACATTGATTTCTTACTAATATAATAAAGAAGTAACAGGATTTGAGGTATACATTGTAAAATACTGATACATCATCTGGGTCAATACACCTGGATCAGAGCAAACTACCTACTTCTCTTATTAAGTTTGGGCAAACATATGGGCAAACAAAAAAAAAATGTGGATTAAACCCATTTCTCTCATTGTGTGAGGTAAACAATCCTTGGACCCTGGTTGAGTAAATACTATCAGGAAATTCCTAGGCTCCTTGTGAGGTAAACATTCCTGGGACCCTTACTGAGCAAATACCATTAAGGAATTCCTAGGCTCTTTGGCCTAAAGAGGGGAAGGGTTGGATCTGTCCATTTCAGACATGACCCCATAGTTATATTCAATCAGGACCAGTTATGATATCAACCCTCAGGTTATTTTTCCCCTATTAAAGAACCTACTTCTTTGTGGGTTCATTAGGATCTGCCCACCATGTTCCCCCTTGTTATGGAATAGTGGATACTGCTAGGGAACTCAGCCTTAGCCTTTTCCCTTGTTGATCACTAACTCCTTTTGGAACTTAAGGGACCATGGTGTGATAATAAAAACTTTGCCTCTTGATTTAGAGAAAGTCTAAGCCTACAATTCTTTTGAGATACCTTCTGATACTAGCCTGAAATTCTCAAACATTTTGGGGGTCAAAACCCTGCCCTCTAACATTTGGTGGATTGTATGGGAAGAGTCCTGAAACCCCAGTATATTTGGAGGATTCAGTTCTGTATCCTTGTACTTAATCATTTGGTGGGACTGCATGGGAGAGTCTTGGAACCCCAATAATTTGCTTTATCTGAACACTAAGTAGTTGCTAACTCTTCCTAGCTCTGGGATCCTTCCTGCTCACAACTATTTACCATCTGAGACACTGCATTTAAGTGACCTGGTCCAGTAATAT
Source organism: Myrmecobius fasciatus (assembly GCA_023553655.1). Taxonomy (NCBI): domain Eukaryota; kingdom Metazoa; phylum Chordata; class Mammalia; order Dasyuromorphia; family Myrmecobiidae; genus Myrmecobius; species Myrmecobius fasciatus. Next base: position 338,399 of record JAJPUD010001469.1, on the reverse strand, counting down.
TTGTTGATCAGTAACACTGGGATTTCACCCTATTTACAACTAAACACTGACTCTGACAGCAGAAACATAGCAGATGTACAGAGAACTGACCTGAAAGCCAGGAAGACAGAAACCATGTCCAATCTCATACATACTGGCTCTATAATCCTGAGCAAGTTATTTTGTTTCTCTATGCTCTAGGTAACTTCCCAAGACTAAGAGATATGGACTAAATAAAGATAAAGATAAAGGGTGTTTCCCCATCCATAAGTTCCATATACTAGTTGAAAGTTAGATCCAGTATCTATCCCTATTGATTCCAAGATGGTCCTGAAAAGATCTCATGAAAAACAAAAGGAATGAAAAAGGATCATTGAAGATCCAAATTGATAGTACTCTTTATAGGAGGAATAGGAAATGCTGACATAACATATCCATATTATTATTATTTACTGGTTCTTCCATAGAGCACTAGGTTAGGATATGTGGGTTTTGGGTTTTTGTTTTGTTTTTTTATTATCAGAAATGTAAATAGGAACCTTGCTACAAATATAAGCCCCTAAATATTCTTTTTTTTTTTTTTTGAGGTTGCTGATGCTGTTTAATTTTATTTTTCTTTCTTTTTTTATTAAAGCTTTTTATTTACAAAACATATGCATGGGTAATTTTTCAACACTGATCCTTGCAAAACCTTGTGTTTCAAATATTCCCCTTCTTTCCCCACCCCCTTTACCATATATTAAACATGATAGAAATATATGGATTTAACATATTTTAACATATATTGGATTATCAGTCAACTAGGGGAGGACATGGTAAAAGGAGGGGGAAATTGGAATACAGGGTTTTGCAAGGGCTAATGCTGAATAATTGTTTAGTGTTTTGAAAAATAAAAAGCTTTAATTTAAAATATATATATATATAATATATATGTATATATATATATGTTAAATCCAGTATATGTATACATAGTTATACAGTTATCTTGCTGTACAAGAAAAATCAGATCAAGAAGGGGAAAAAAACTGAGAAAACAAAATGCAAGCAAACAACAACAGAAAGTGAAAAAGCTATGTTGTGGTCCACATAGTTCCCACAATCTCTCTGAGTGTAGATGGCTTTCTTCAATACAAGATCATTGGAACAAGCCTAACTCATCACATTGTTGAAGGGAGCCACGTCCATCAGAATTGATCATCACATAATCTTGTTGTACACAATGTTCTCCTCAGTTAGCATCAGTTCAGGTAAGTCTCCCCAGGCCTCTCTATCATAAGATGTATGTTTATCACATATGACCAAGAGGAGAATTTGAGCTTCTTGGACAGCTCCAATCTAAAGAATATTTCGTGTTCTCTCTATGACTATTTGTAGATAAATTAATTCCATTGCCAACCTTCACTTTCCAACAATCCACCAGTTTTCTCCCTGTTACACCAGGGAGAATCCATGCCTCATTTTGTCTTTTTCTTCCTAGGAGCTGAAGTTGAGAGATCAAAGAGGAGAAACCTTAGAAGGAAGGTTCTGTGGAAGTTAAGTTCAAAAGACACATTCTTGAGAAAGATTCAAGGAAAAAATCCCCAGAGATCAAATCTGAGACATGCCTGGGGCAACAAGAGTTTAGAGACTCTAAAGGAAAAAAACAAACATCCATCACAAATATCCTTCACAAAAACAATTTGATGGATCCTTCAGGTAAGCTGGTGTTCTGAGTGTACCCAAACCCTGAATATATCAACTATCTGAGTATACCAAATCAGTGCTTTGGTCAGTTGCTCTCCTTGCCCATCACTGTCCACCTAGGCCTGAGACCATACAGCTGTACTTTTTGTGAACATAGTCTCAGACACATTTCAGTCTTTGAGAGGTAGTTATTCCATACTAGAGAGAGACTTTATGAGTATGGGAACTGTAGGAAAAACTTCAACTGAAATTCAGACCTCCTGAAAACTGGATCACACACACTGGTGAAAAACCCTAGCAGTGTGAGTAACTTTGGTCACTGCTTAGCCCTAGACATGCACAGGAGGATTCATACAGAGCATCAACTATGGGCAGAGCTTTCATTGGACAAATACCTCATCTTGTGAGAAGCCCTACAAATGCAGCAAGTGTAACAAATGTGAGTAATAACTCAGGCCTGATTAAACAGCAGAGGAGTCGCACAGGAAAGAAACTCTTTAAATATCCTGATTGTGAGAACTTGCTTTGTACATCAGCTCTTTGCCCACTTCACAGAATTCACATATGTGCTTAATATGGGAATCTTTTAGCTTCAGTTCTAATCTTTGCTCCCAGAAAACCGACACAGAAAAGTCTGAATGGCAGCACATATAAGGTGAGTTTCCATGGAAGCTCATAATGTAATGGGACTTGGTCTCCCAGATCTTTGGGGGGGAGATGAACTCGGGTTAGAATCTCAACCCCTCCTGGCCTCTGGAAGGGACCCCACCCTCCTGTTCATAGGGAAAACTCCCACATCAATCTCCATCTACAATTCAATTGGAGATCTTGGCCTGGAGCATAATCACCACCCTTTATTGAACTGAAAATTAGTCCCTCAAATTCATCCCTAGCTCCAGGCCACAAAACCCAATATAATCAAAGGATGAACCCCAAATCTTTGCTAATTCTTTTCTGGATTTGGCCTGCTAAGTTGCTTCTCAGTGTAAACCCCATCTTTGCTAAAAACCCACCTTTCCTAATTCCTTTTGGAAGAACTCACTGAGGAAGTTGTTTCTCAGTGTAATAAACCCATTTTTTTTTGCCACAAACCTCACCTCATTCATTTGGGATTGCAAATTCTTCTGCAAAGTCTGTGGCACCGGCCAGGGGACCCCAATGCTGTCTAGGTATCTCTCACCCTCATTTCTCATACCTCCACATTCAGACATGTTCCAGTACCAAAGATCTCACACTGAGAGGGGGAAATCATATTAATGTAGAAAGTTCTTTAAAGGAACACTGTATCCCAGCTGTCCTATACATGGTAACTTTCAAAATAACCCTGCAAATGAGTAGATTGTTTAATTTTCTTTCCTTGAGGCAATTGGGGTTAAATGACTTGCCCAGGGTCACACAGCTAGGGAATGTTAAGTGTTTGAGGCCAGATTTGAACTCAGGTCCTCCTGAAGTCAGGGCTGGTGCTCTAACCACTGTGCCACCTAGCTGCCCCTATTGTTTAATTTTCTAACTCCAGAATTGGGTCTTGATAAACACCTGAAGCAGGAGAGGGCATGGCTTTCTCTGTATTTCACAGTGCCAATTTAAGATGGCATCTTCACCCAGGATGGAGACCAGACTTAGAATGACCAACTGGGAATCAGTTTGCTATAACCAGTAGAGAAGGATTTCAACCACATTGCCCCCAAGCCTAGAGAAGAATCAAGTTCTCTTTTGGTTTATGTAAATTTGAAGGATTTGAAGGTCCTCTGAACAGCCCACATGGATAGGAATAAGAAAACAACCTCTAGCCCATCTTGTTGAATTAAGTGTGCTTAAGCTGGAGATGATGGAGAGCTTCTCAAGGGACCAACTTTACTTTTTTTTCCTTTTTGTAGTAATGTAGAAATGAGAATTCACAATCTCCTGTTCTACATGGCTATTTGTACCCTGGACATTTGGCACAGGGAGAACTGATCACTATTTCCCACCATGCTAAGGAGAGTCCCATGCCCATTCCCATCCCCCTACCCCCAAACCTACAAGTATGGAATTTGCCTCTCTTTCTGTCATTGCTTCTCTCCTAATTCTATTCCTTATTCCTGCAGCCAGTGAATGTTCTGCCTTGCAAGGATCCTAGTCTCTAAGAAAACTGTGATCAGATAAATTGTAAAAGTGTATCCTTAGGGAACTAATTTGGCGCAATGATTCCCAGAGAGGTTCTGCATTCCTATCTCTTAATATTTCTTGTGCCTAGGAAAATGCTACTAAAATCACCCTTTGCTGTTTCTCTGAAGGCAAATACTAATATAGGGAAGTATAGGCATGCAGAATGGCCATTCATCATGTTCTTTCAAACTGTTTCTTTATAATTTTGTGTTCTAGTAGTAGTCAGTAAGCCACCACTTGAAATCATCACTCCCTTTCATCCCTTAACTCTTCAAAATATTAAGATTTTTTTCCTGCCTGTTCTTTTTTCTTGGAAAGATGTTATTCTGACAACTAGATGATACAGTGGATAAAGTGCAGGGCCTGAGTCCAGAAGACTTAAGTTCAAGTATATCTTAGACACTTAGTAGCTAGGTGACCCTGAGCAAGTGACTTCTGTTTGCTTTAGTTTCTCCCTCTATAAAATAGGGATAATAGGAGAGCACCTACCTTACAGGGTTATTGTGGGTATCAAATGAGATAATATAGGTAAAGCTCAAAGCATAGTGCCAGGCACATAGTAAGCCCTTTGAAAATGCTAGTTATTATTACTTAATTTAGTACATTTTTAAAGTCCATATGTATTATAGTATTAGTTTTGCCTCCATCAAAACAGATTTCAAGGTGTCTGGGTCTCAGCAGACAGACTTCATAAATTAGTATTGCCAAAAACACATTGGTCAACCTTCTTATGATGAGCCTCTTCACAGGATTTGCTGCTAATTGTATCCTGCTGTCATAGTCTTCCAGAACCCTTAGTCACTTCTATCAAACATAGAATTCAGTGGAGGATTATTTCTAGCCAAAGATTTACTTGAAAATGTTGTTTCAGCTTCTAATCTTTATCATCCACTTTGGCAATGCCACATATTCATATATTGTTTTATGTGATATGATTCTCAATAAAGGCTTCACATAGATAGGAGATTATAATCAAAACCTTCCAGCAGAAAGATGCAGCTGTTGCTTCGTTACCTCAAGACTTGCTGATCTTACCTAGTTTTCATTTCTTGTCTCTCTTCCAGCTAAGGACCCAAGTCTTACCTTCTTTCTTCTCTCAGTCCCCAGTTAAAGTAAAAGCTAAATACCACTATAAGCAGTGACCCATAAAATGTGTGCTGGCTTGCCCCCTCCCTTATTTTTAACTCTATTTTGTTATCCTTAAGGGACAGGGAAACTGAAACAGATCTCTTAATATTCAGGATTCATTGCATTATGTGGGTGGGAAAACAAGACAATTATCACTGTTTAGTCTCAATGGAACTCCTGATATGTTATAGCTTCTAGGGAAATATAGTAGTGGTTTGTGGGTCCCCCGACCTTTGGGGGGCTTCTGTTCTAATAATGTTCGTAGTCTTCTAGTTTTGGAATCTGCCTCAGGAAACTCACATACCCAATCTGTCTGGTTTTGACCACCCCTCAGTCAGGTACTTTCTGGCCTCAAGAAACTCCCACAGATCAAACTCCTGAGACAACAGTGAATAAGAGCATACCTCAGTTTATTACTGACTGGTGATCTTGTCAGTAATAATCTAGTCAAGAAAACCAAATTCTGAAGCCATAGAATTATTATGTCTATCTTGAAAGCTGTATAAATGTATTTTTTTGCTTTTGTTTCTCTGCTGAATTCCCTTAGAATTCTGTCCACTTTGTAATGGTATTACCATTACTTACAACAAACTTTTCCCCTTGACTAGGAGATGGGTTCAAGCCTGCAAATTCTTTTCAGACACTTGTGACACCAATCTGTGACCCCAGACTTTTGGGCTCTCCCTCTTCCCAACCTCAACATTCCCACACTCTATCCCTAATTTCTTTCTCTTCCCCTCCTCATTCCAACCTCTTGTGAAAGAATTCCAGGGTGGATCCTCTGCTGTCATTCCAGGCAAATAGTTGGGCATCAATATCCTATGGTTAGCAAACACCTATATCATTTCCTAATCTCTGATATAGAGTTATGGTTTTATGGACAAAAGTTCCCTTCCTCTACCTCTGTTCCATATTCTTTCATCTGATAAATTATCAGCCTTGTTCCTTCTGTATCCTTATTATGTTCTGTCTTTCCCTACTATTTTGGACTCTAAAACTTCCCATTATCTATCAGCAAACAAATTTCTCTTACTGTCAGACTTCTTTTCATATTTTTCCTATCTTTATACATTCATGGCAACCTGGTTCCTCCTAGCAGACACTACATTCCTAGCCAACATCTTAAGTACTGGATTTTTTTCTTGTGAATGCTGCCATAGGGACAGGACAAGAAGGAAGAAGAGAAGGATTCTTGCTCATTACTGCCACCTAATATACACTCTTTGCCACCATCCCTCTGCAACCTTTAAAAATGTCTTATTACTTATATAATGTTACAATATATTTATATTAATTACATTTTATGTAAAACATATGACTTTTATAAAAATAAGCACGCTAATTGTATATTAGTTATATATGAATTTATATATTGTTTATAGCATACAGAAATATACTGTTTATAAATGTTATATGTATACATAAATTTTGTGTATTATTTCTATTTACATGTTTATCACATGTATAATCATATATTAAATATAAATGTTTATATCTATATTTCCATTTTCTAATATGTCTGCACCCCTCACCTTCTACTAGAATCATCCCTTAGAATTAAAAAAAAAGAGATTAAAAAAATAAGTCAGCAAAACTATCCAACATATTAACTTTACATGCAGTGATCCATACCTCTGCATTCTCATAGGTCTTCGTTGGACCCAAGCTTGGTCTTTTTGATTTTACAACATTCAGTTTTGATTTTGTTGTTGGTTCTTTTCCATTTACATTATTCTAGTGAATATGATTAGTTTTTCTATTTCACTTTGAATCAGCTTATGTTAATTTGAAACAATCTTTCAAATAATTGTTAAAAGTTTGATATTGCTTTAACTTCTTTGAAGGTCACCTCATCTACCTGTATAACTCTTGTCTAGTTTTACTTGCAGTTATCTTCCAGCTAACAGATCAATCTCCTTCTTTCCCTGAGTTCTCTGCCTGGCTCTCAGTCTGACCTTTCACACCAATCTCTGTCCTTATCATTGGAATCTAACGATACCTGTTGATTTCTCCTTGACACACTGCCAATTCATGAACTTCTGCATCCCTGTCATCTTAATCTTCATTCTGTTTCAGCTACACACAAGTGGTCATACCTTTCCTTTCCCATAACTCATGAATGTGCTACCTGCATAAGCTTAGGCATCTAGTGGAGAGTGTGAGATCTGCACTCAGGGAGACCTGAGTTCAAGTTCAGCATCAAGTATGCACTAGCTGTGTGACTCTGGACAGGTCACTTAATCTTTGTTTCAGGTTCTGTATTTATAAAGTGGGGATAATAATAGCACTTACTTCTCAGGATTGTTGTGAAGATAAATCTTTATAAAGTACTTTGTAAACTTTAACATTTAAAAAACCTAAGTCAATGCTAGCTGTTATTATTAATAACTCTGAAATTCATCATTCTGATTCATCATCTTTCCCTCCTCTCCAAATTTTTCACCCCAATGCTGACTTTACTGTCTTCTGTTCCCAATTTTGATTGCATAGTTCTAGGGACTTAAATTTTATCAGTACAATATTTTTGAACACTTTTTTTTAAACTTTCAAACCTACATATATTAATATTTAAATGATATACATGTACCATTGTGTTAATATGTGCATTATAAAACATAGAATAGAAAAGATGAAATAAAGATGAAATGTATTTTTTAAATATTTTTAATTTTATTAATTGCACAAAAATCCCTTTTTGTTCTCTCCAGATTATTACTTAGTATTTTTAGTGTGAATAATATGATCAAGTATGCTTCAACATTTTTGAAAATCATAGTTTAACTTCTTGTGATACTGTTGGGGTACAGAGGGATGATCCCCCAAATATTGGGGTTTTGGACCAGTGTCACAAACTCAATAATTTGTAGGCTTAAACTATCTCCAAATCAAAAAGTAAAGATTTTGTTATTATCATAATTATTATTTTATTATATAATTTATTATTATTATACTGTTGGTAGTAAATTCCAAAATGGAGTTAGTAAAAAATTAGGGGACAAACAGATATTTTTATAGGAAAATGAGAGACTTCATGTCACTGATCTTAGAAATGGAGTTGGGGAGTGTTTAGAGTTCTCCCTCCAGGTACCCCTTCACAACTGGCCATAAAACATAAACTAAGACCCAAGATAGACTGTTATGCCTCAGTTTCCTTGAATTGTTCTGCCTTAATTTCCCTGAATTATTCTGCCTCAGTTTCCCTGGTGGCAATCCCCCTTCCTGGCCTTTAGGATTGAGATAATTAGGGCTGGGAGCTCTGGCCACTACCATTCAAAGAGTCATAAAACTCCAGATGGTTTATCTCCAAGGTTTGGGCATATCTTTCTGGTCTCAGAGTGAGTGCCTCCTGGCTTCTTCACTTACTAGAATTTATGATCTTTCTTCCATACCCTCAACCTGTCAGAACAGAATTTATGGTCCTTTCCTGGACCCTCTATCCCCCTAGTACTCTACCCCACCCCTTGCCTTTGTTTCCCTGATCACTGGAGCTCTATAGGAGTCTGTGGACTCCCTTGCTCATGACTGGATACTTTGAGACAAGAGTCCTATCCAGACAGCTGGCTAATATGGATTGCCAGTCCAAACTCTCCACTATCAAAATTGTTAAAAATCTCAGTTTATTTTGGAGCCAGCATCCTGACTAAAAATGTAAATTAAGACAAGATAATCTGAAGGCAGAAATACATTTCTTTTTTTAATTTTTATTAAAGCTTTTTACTTGCAAAACACATGTGTGGGTAATTTTTCAACATGGACCCTTGCAAAGCTTTCTGTTGCAAATTTTTCCCTCCTTCCCCCCCACCCCCTCCCCTAGAAGGCAAGTAAATCTAATACATGTTAAACATGTTAAAATATATGACAAATACAATATATGTATACATATTTATATAGTTGCTATACAAGAAAAATTGGATCTACAAGAAAAAAAAAACCTGAGAAGGAAATCATAATGCAAGCAAACATCAATAGAGAGTGTGAAAATGCTATGTTGTGGTCCACACTCAGATCCCATAGGCCTCTCTCTGGGTGCATATGGCTTTCTTCATCACTGAACAACTGGAACTGGTTTGAAACATTTCATTGTTGAAGAGAACCATGTCCTTCAGAATTGATCATCATATAGTATTGTTGTTGCCATGTACAATGATCTGGTTCTGCTCATTTCACTCAGCATCAGTTCATGCAAGTCTCTCCAGGCCTCTCTGAAATCATCCTGCTGGTCGTTTCTCACAGAACAATAATATTCCATAACATTCATATACCATAATTTATTCAGCCACTCTCCAATTGAAGGGCATCTATTCAGTTTCCAGTTTCTAGCCACTACAAAAAGAGCTGCCACAAACATTCTTGCACATGTGGAGCCCTTTCCTTCCTTTAAGATCTCTTTGGGATATAAGCCCAATAGAAACACTGCTGGGTCAAAGGGTATGCACAGTTTAATAACTTTTTGAGCATAGTTCCAAATTGCTCTCCAGAATGGTTTGGATCCATTCACAGATCCACCAACAATGGAGATACGGCATTTCTAAGACAAGACAACTTGGAGCCTGTATTAAATCATTCCCAGTAGCTACATTTCTAAGGTCATTTTGCCTGATGGCTACTACCAGATCAATACAGAGATTCCTAGTCATTTTGCATGATGGTTACTACCACATCAATACAGAGATTCAAAGGTCTGGTTCTAAGTTCATTTTATTTTAATACTTGGTTTTAATGGCTGTTCAGCTGAAAAAAAATGCACAAAAATGATGTGAATTCAAATGCAACAAACTCAACATTAACTGTGATTCCAAAATTATATTTATTTTTTAATCCATATACTAGTCATATAAAATTTTTTGTTTAAATTCAGCTAGTAAAATTCCATCTTTTCTGATGATAGTTTTTCTTATAAATTCACTAGAAGGTGCATTTGATATTTCCACAAATGGATCCAAAACCCTCTAAAATATTTAATTCATAAAATTCTAAGGCAAATTGGAATATTCTTTTTCATTTTTTTCATATGCAGATATGAGACTCATATTTTGTCAGTGCAAATCACATAAAATTGGAAATTTTCCAAACATTGATTTTTCAGTGGATCATCGATAAGATTCTTTCAAAGATAAGTTTTTTTCTCATCATTAAGTCATTACCTTTACCTTGAAAGAATAGAATAGATAAAATTTGTGGGTTTTAAAAATTTTTTTACTATGTAACATACTCCTGGCATTTTCTTGTCTTCATAAAAATGGAGGCTAATATGGAACACTTGTCTTTTTGTTAGAGTAAGTTAGCACACTTGTGTAATTTGTGAATTAAGGAGATGCTTGGAGACATTAAAAGCATGGTGTATTTTCTCAAATGTAGCCTAGTCACTTACTAGTTGTGTGACTCTGGGCAAATCTCTTAATCCCATTGCCTCAAAAAAAAAGGTTGGGGGACAAACAAATAAAATTCACAAATGCAAACAGGTCCACTGTCTTCCTCCTCTTCAATTACCCATCCAAGGCACTGCAGACTACAAGGGCTATTTAAAAGATATGTACTGATGGTGGCGGAGATCAGACAGGAGTCTCTGTAACCTCCTCTAACCTCCCCTCAAACCAACAACACATGAAGCCTCTAGACTCTGAAGCAAAAAAATCCACAATATCTGGAGAACAACACGATTCTAGAAGAAGATACTCTGAAAGAACCTCAAAACAGATCTGTTTTAATTGGGCAGGGGGGTGGTCTACTGAACCCAGACTGCAGCGCAGGGAGACCGGGGCAGGGAGCTGGAGCAGGGAGCTGGAACGGGAGTCGGAGTGTTGTGCTTTTCACACACCTGGGAGTCTTCTGCGGGCCTCTTGGAACAATCTGTCCTGATTGTGGGCAGGTGGTTTGGAGGGTCTGCCTTTTGAGGGGGATAGATTGTGAACCACTGAACCCCTGATGAGCATCGGACCTAGCTGCCATTACACAGCACCTTAAAGCAATCAATCAAACAACAGGACTGATCAGCACCAGAAATAATTCAATCGGCAGAACTGCCCAGTACCTGAAATAATTCAATCAGCAGAACTGCCCCAGGGTGAACTAAAGCAGAACTGCCCAGCCCTTGACATAATTCAATCAGCAGAACTGCCCAGTTCCTGAAATAACTCAATCAGCAGAACTGCCCCAGGGCAAATTAAAGCAGCTGTCCCACCTTTGCCCTAAACAGACCTCACACCTTTAAAAAAAAAAATGAATAAAAAACCAAAAAGAGCTCTCACCATAGACAACTTTTCATAAGAGAGGGAAGAACAGACCTCAAATCCTGAGGCCCCTAAAGGTAAAGCAACTCCAGAAAAAGCCCCAAAGAGAGACATAAATTGGTCTCCATGTCACAAGGCTTTCTTTGAAGATTGCATAAAAAATCTTAAAAGAGAGTTAGAAGAAACATGGGGAAACGAAATGAGATCACTGCAAAATAAAATAGAAAAAATGGAAAAAGAATGCAATGAACAAAAAAATGTAATTGGTCAATTGCAAAAGGAACTAAAAACAGTAACTGAAGAAAATAAGACATTAAAAATTAGAATCGAACAATTGGAAATGAATGACTCATCAAGACTTCAAGAATCACTTGAACAAAAACAAAAAAATGAAAAGATAGAGAAAAACATGAAATATCTCCTAGGAAAAACAACTGACCTGGAAAATAGATCTAGGAGAGACAATCTAAGGATTATAGGGCTTCCTGAAAGCCATGATGAAAAAAAGAACCTGGACACTATCTTCCAGGAAATCATAAAAGAAAACTGCCCTGATATTTTAGACCCAGAAGGCAAAATATTCCTTGAAACAATCCACCGATCACCTCCTGAAAGAAACCCAAAAATTAAGTCCCCCAGAAATATCGTGGCTAAATTCCAGAACTATCATACCAAGGAAAAGATATTACAAGAAGCCAGAAAGAAACAATTTAAATATCGGGGAGCTACAATTAGGATCACACAGGGCCTAGCAGCTCCTACTTTGAAGGATCGAAGGGCCTTGAATCAGATATTCTGAAGGGCAAAGGAACTTGGATTACAGCCAAGAATAAGTTACCCAGCTAGAATGAGCATTATCTTCCAGGGAAGAAGATGGTCATTCAAAGATATAGGAGAATTTCACCTATTTCTACTGAAAAGACCAGAACTGAATAAAAAATTTGATCTACAAACACAGAACACAAGAGAAACATAAAAAGGTAACAAGAAAAAAAAAAAAACTCTTGAGAACTATATTTATGTTATAGATACTTATAGAATGAGGGTTGATTTTATGAATCTATTATTACATTATGATTATGATATGATTACTGTGATTTTATGATTATTATGATATGTTTATTGTGATTTTATGATTATTATGATATGATAAACTGAAAAAGAAATTAGAGGTAGAAAAGGGATAACACTGGAAGAAGAGGAAAAGGAAGTAAAATAAGGGAAATTACATCACATGTAGAGGCAAAGAAAACCTATAATGATTGAGGGCAGAAAAGGGAGGGGAATGAGAATTGGGTTAATTTCCATCTCATCAGATTTGGCTCAGAAAGAATAATAGACGTACTTATAAGGAAACAGGAGGGAAAGGGGAAAAAAAAGGGGTGGGGGGCTCTAAAGGGGAAGGATTGTTTGAGGGAAGTGGTTTTCAAAAGCAAAATAGTAGGGAGGAGGGAAAGGGGATAAGAAAGAGAAAAGCATAAGCTAGGGTAAATAAGATGGCAGGAAATACAGAATTAGTTATTTTAACTGTGAATGTGAATGGAATGAACTCTCCCTTAAAGCATTCTCCTGGATGAAATTATTGATTGTGTCTATGATTTGCTCTTTCACCCATTCATTCTTCAGGATTAGATTATTTAATTTCCAATTACCTTTTGGTTTATTTTCTCCTGGCCTTATATTGCATGTGATTTTTATTGCATCATGATCTGAAAAGGATGCATTTACTATTTCTGCCTTTCTGCATTTGATTTTAAGGTTTTTATGCCCTAATACATGGTCAATTTTTGTATAGGTTCCATGGACTGCTGAGAAAAAAGTAAACTCTCTACTGTCTCCATTCAACTTTCTCCATAGATCTATCATACCTAACTTTTCTAACAATTGGTTTATCTCCCTAGTTTCTTTCTTGTTTATTTTGTAGTTTGATTTATCTAATTCTGAGAGAGCAAGGTTGAGATCCCCCACTAGTATCGTTTGGCTGTCTATTTCTTCTTGCATCTCTCTTAATTTCTCCCCTAGGAATTTGTGTGCTATTGCACTTGGTGCATATATATTTAGTATAGATATTGCTACATTATCTATGGTACCCTTTAATAAAATATAGTTTCCTTCCTTATCTCTTTTGATTAGATCTATCTTGGCTTTTACTTGATCTGAGATAAGGATTGCTACCCCTGCTTTTTTTTGTTCACCTGAAGCATAATAGGTCCTGCTCCAGCCTTTTACCTTCATCCTATATGTGTCACTATGTTTTAGATGTGTTTCTTGTAGACAACATATTGTGGGATTCTGGTTTTTAATCCAGTCTGATATCTGCTTCCGCTTTATGGGAGAGTTCATCCCATTCACATTCACACATAGAAAAACATTCTTTATTTCCTGCCATCTTATTTACCCAAGTTATGTTTTCCCCTTTCCTTTCCCCTTTCTCCCTTCCCCCCACCTCAGTACTTTGCTTTTGATGACCCTCTCCCCCAAACAATACTCTACCCTTTAGATCCCCTCCCCCTGTTTTTACTCCTTTCCCCTGATTCTTCTATTTTCCCTTCTATTAGTTTGTCCCTTACTTTTCCTCCTTTCCCTCCCACTTCCCTCTAGCAACAGACAAGTTTCTATGTGAAATCAAATGTCTGATACACACTTTTAGAGCCCAACCTGATGAAAGTAAGATTTACACAGTGCTCGTCTCCCTCCCCTCTTTCTCTCAATTATATTAGGTTTTCTTTGCCTCTTCAAGTGATTTTACCTTGTTTTTACCTCCTTTTTTTTTTTAGATCTTATTTTACCACTTTTTCCCTCTTTTCCCCAGTATGACAACCTTTTCCCCTCTAGTTCTCTTTTTCATATTATCAAAGTAATATTTAGTTAATTATACCCCCAAACTTTGAGTATCCCCCTAGTAAAAATAAAGTTCTCAAGAGTCCTTTCCTTTTTACCTTTTTATGCATCTCTTGAATTCTGTGTTTGGGTGTCGAATTTTTTGTTCAGATCCGGTCTTTTCATTAGAAATAGGTGAAATTCACCTATATCATTGAATGACCATCTTCTTCCCTGGAGGATAATGCTCATTCTAGCTGGATAGGTTATTCTTGGCTGTAATCCAAGTTCCTTTGCCCTTTGGAATATCTGGTTCCAAGCCCTTCGATCCTTCAGTGTGGAAGCTGACAGATCCTGACAGATTCTAATTATTGATCCTCGGTATTTGAATTGTTTCTTTCTAGCTGCTAGCAGAATCTGTTCCTTGGTGCTATAGTCCTGAAATTTAGCCACGATATTCCTTGGGGTTTTAATTTTGGGGTCTCTTTCAGGAGGTGATCGGTGAATTCTTTCAATGGTGATTTTGCCCTTTGATTCTACAATCTCAGGGCAGTTTTCTTTCAGGATTTCCTGGAAGATAGTGTTTAGATTCTTTTTTTCATCATGGCTTTCAGGAAGTCCAATAATCCTTAGATTGTCTCTCCTAGATCTATTTTCTAAGTCAGTTGTTTTTCCTAGGAGATATTTCATATTTTCTTCTAATTTTTCATTTTTTTTTTGTTTTTGTTTGACTGATTCTTCAAGTCTCAGTGAGTCATTCACTTGCATTTGTTCAATTCTTATTTTTAAAGTGTTGTTTTCTTCAGTTACCTTTTTAAGTTCCTTTTGTAACTGGCCAATTTGTTCACTGCACTCTTTTTCCACTTCACTAATTTTATTTTTTAATAAATTGGTGTCTTTTTCATATCTCTTTTGCAGGGCGTCATATCCTTCTTGCAAGATACTGTATCCTTCTTGCACTGATTTCAGTTTATTTTCCCATTTATCCTCCAGCTCTCTTTTGAGGTTCTTTATGCAGTCTTCCAGAAAGGCCTTTTGAAACAGGGACCAGTGATGGTCCTTGCTGTTTTTTTCTGGATTTTTGTCTAAAGAAACCTCTGTATCTGAGGTCGTTTCTTTGCCTTGATAAAAGCTGTCTATGGTGAGAGCTCTCTTTTGCTTCTTCATCATTTTTTTTTTTTTTTAGACAGAGTGGATATCTCTTTAAGGTAGGGGAAAAAAAAAAAAAACCTCGGCTGAAGACACTTTGCCCTGGGGCACTTCGTCGAGTTGACTTAAGGTGCTGGGCCGGTGGGGGCTAGGACTAAGTCCGAATTACTCCTTAAACAAGGCAAGTCTGCCAGAACACCTGTCCCCAATCAGGGCAGAGTGTCCCAAGTACCTCAGATAAACTCCAGGTGTTTGGAATTTGGAGTTTGGACTTTGGAATTTCTTCCACGATGAGCTGAGCTGAGTCCCACCCTCACTTCCGGCCTGCACAGGGGTCGTCTATTTATCTCTCTGTCCGAGTCGGACTAACCTGATATGAAGTTCTCCAGAGAGCCGTGCCCAAATATTTCTGAGTTCGTTGACTTGAAGATCAGTTCAGAGGCTTATTTTATTGTTGATTTGAGAGAAGATCGGAGGAGAGTCAAAGTCACCTTTTCACTCCGCCATCTTGGCTCCGCCCCTCAGTATATAATAATTTCATGTCAAAAAATGTACATACTGCCTTAGTTAAAAATATTTTATCGTAAAAAATACTAACCCTCTTAACCTTTAGCAAGTCATAACATTTTTGCAAGTGGAGGGTCTATGGACAAGCTATAGAATTGTGTTTCCATATGGGGACAAAGACTTAAAAGAAAAGTCATGTCAGCTGACTTTAGTTTTACAATAGATATCAAGTTTTATAAAAAGATATTTAGTTTTACAAAAGATAGTGAGCACTGAATTGATAAACTGATAAAATAAATCAAAAACAAATAATGGCTGAAACCATGCTTAATGAGTTAATATTAACTTCTCCTCCCCAAAGGTAGAGTTAGTTTTTGGTCATTTTTTGAACATGTGTCGTATGATGAGGGAAAGGGAATATATTTAAGAGGAACATGCAATAGATGAATTATCATTCCCCACCCTCCCACCCCCCACATGAATAGAAAGATGAGAAAGAGACTTTTTGTGCTTCAGGATAGGAAAATAAACAGACTCATTTTCTTTGGGATCCACCCAGGGATTTTCCTTGAGTGGATCTGGTGCCCTCTCCAGTGTCTTGCAAGAATTGTAAACAAACAAACTTACTTCATCCACTCCTGAGTCCTTTTTATCCTGTAGTACATTTCTAACAGGGTCTGGACTTAATGTTGATGGCTGTTGACTGGTCAAGATTGCTGAAGGTTGGGGGTGGCTGTGGTAATTTCTTAAAATAAGACAATGAAGTTTGCCTCATTGACTCTTCCTTACACTTGAATACTTAATTGTATGCCTCAGTTTTCCTGAATTGTTCTGTTTCCCTGAATTGTTTTGCTTCAGTCTCCCTGGTGGCAACCCCCTTTCCTGGCCATTAGGACTGAGATAATTAGGGCTGGGAGCTCTGGCCACTGGCATTCCAGAGCCATAAAGCTCCAGATTGCTTCTCTCAAATACCTAGATGACCCCTTTATCTTTCTGGTCTCAGACTTCCTGTCTCTAGCCTCTTCACTTATCAGAATTTATGATTCAACCTGTCAGAACAGAATTTGTGGTCCTTTTCTGGAACTTCCACTCACCCGTGCTCTACCCCCTTGCCTTTGTTTCCCTCATCACTGTAGCCCTATAAAAGTCTCTGGAATCCCTCATTTGTCATCATTGTTGGATGATTTGAGAAAAGAGTCCCATCCACTCAGCTGTGGGTCAGACATGGATCCTGTTTGGTTGCCAGTCCAGGCTCTCCACTAAAATTATATTTAAAAAAAACCCTTTCTAATCTCTATCTTGCCTCAGTTTCTCAGGCATTACATTAGAAGCTATTGTAGGATTATTAACTGGCTGAATTGTTATGTTTCAGGGGATAGAGAAGCCTGTATCAGTTTCATGAAAGTCTTCTCAGATTTCTCTTAAACCATCCTCTTCATCATTTCTTACAAAACAACAGTATTTCATCATATTTATAAATAATACTTTATTAATTTTCCATTTATGAGTACCACGTCAGATTCCCATTCTTTGCTACCTCAAAAAGAACTATAAATATTTCTGTACATCTTTATTTGCTTAGAACTAATCCTTCCCTTCCCTTTCTCTAATTCTTTTTTCCTTTTTCTTTTCCCTATTTCCCAGTTGAGTGAAATTCATTTCTATGTTCAACTCTGTTTATATGTATTTGTCCCTCCTTTGACCAGTTCATATGAGAGGAGACTTCAAGTGAGAACTCTCCACACTGCCTCCTACTTATTTGTATAGATGTCTATTTGCACATTCTGATTATGTGAAATAATTTTCCTTAGTTCTTTCCCCTACCTGCACCTACTAGAGTATTCCTCTTCCCCTCACTTTCTGTTCTTTTAAGAATATCAAGATTTAACAGAACTATTCCCAGGCCTTGTCTAATTACGACCTTAATGGTAGGGTTCATGTATCTTTTTATATTAAAATGTAAGCAATTTATCATTTAGTCCTCTATCATTATTCTTGGTTTTTTTTTTTTTTTTTTTTTAGTTTCTCTTAAATCCCTATGTTTGAACTTTAAAATTTCTACATTACGAATGCTTGCAAAAAATGTTTGTGGCAGCCCTTTTTGTAATGGCTAGAAACTAGAAACTGAATGGATGCCCATCAATTGGAGAATGGCTGAATAAATTATGGTATATGAATGTTATGGAATGTTATTGTTCTGTGAGAAACGACCAGCAGGCTGATTTCAGAGAGGCCTGGAGAGACTTGCATGAACTGATGCTGAGTGAAATGAGCAGAACCAGGAGATCATTATACATGGCAACAACAAGACTGTATGATGATCAATTCTGATGGACATGGCTCTCTTCAACAATGAGATGTTTCAAACCAGTTCCAGTTGCTCACTGATGAAGAAAGCCATATATACCCAGGGCGAAGCCTGTGGGATCTGAGTCTGGACCACAACATAGCATTTTAACCCTTTCTGTGAATGTTTCCTTGCATTCTGTTTTCTTGGGTTTTTTTTTTCTTCTTCCTTCTTGATCTGATTTTTCTTGAGCAGCAAGATAACTATAAATATGTATACATATATTAGATTTAACATGTACTGGACTACTTGCCATCTAGGGGAAACTGTGGGGGGGGGGAGGAGGAAAAAATTTAAAAAAATTTTTTATTTTTAATTCATTTTTTAAAAACGTGAGTTCCAAATTCTCTCCCTTTCTTCCACACCTCTCACATCCATTAAGAAAAACAATATGATGTGAGTAATACTTAAAAGTCATATAAAATGCATTTTTATATTAGCCAAGTTGCAAAAAAAATAAAAAGTAAAAAAAGTATTCTTCAATCTGCATTCTGAGGATGATGAATTATTTTGAACATGACAAACCCCATACCTACCCAATACAATGTTGGAGAAATAACAATATTTTCCCTGAGGTCTGTTTTTGTTGGGGTATCTTCTAACTCTCACTTAAGCAGAAACAGCAAGAGAGAATGCCTGAGCTTCTCAGGCCTCTGAAGGAGTCCATGAGAAAAGGCGTTTTTTTGTTTTTTTTACTTCCAATGATTTT
The DNA here is from genome assembly GCA_023553655.1 of Myrmecobius fasciatus. NCBI lineage: Eukaryota > Metazoa > Chordata > Mammalia > Dasyuromorphia > Myrmecobiidae > Myrmecobius > Myrmecobius fasciatus. Next base: position 319,699 of record JAJPUD010001469.1, on the reverse strand, counting down.
GAACTTGGAACCCATCTTCAAGCCCACTTTCAGAGGAACAGAGAAAGTTAGAACTTTTCTCCAAAGCAGAGAAAATAACAGCAGCAACATCTGTAGAGTACTTCAAGCTTTGCAAACTGTTTTACAAGTATCTCATTTGATCCTCACAACCCTAAACCACCTTTCCATTATTTTTTAAAATTGAATTATTTTGGAGGGCAATTGGGGTTAAGGGACTTGCCTCAGGTGACACAGCAGGTAAATATTATTTGAGGTCAGACTTAAAGTCCTCCTGACTTTAGGGCTGATGCTCTATCTAGCTGCCCTGATCCAAATACTTTTAAATAAGACTCTAAACAAATTCTATAAGATTGGAGCCCACAAAAAGATGAGCCCAAGACAACTTGGGTCAGCAGAAAAAGTCTGTTGCTGCAGGGTAAGAGTGCAGTTGAGTGTGGGATGCTCTGACACAGAGCAGGCTCCAGAACACCAAAGGCCTTGGGGTCTCTGAACCCCGGGCTGGTTTTCAGAGCTCTCAGCCCACAGATGGCTAGTGCTGAGGCTGGCCTCTGTTCCTTTGCAGGAAGAGCATTAGAATGTGCAATCACAGTGAAAGGGAGCCCCTCAGTCACTCATGGAAAAGAGCACAGGCCAGGACAGGAGTAAACACACTTTTCCTTGGGAAAGCTGAAAACTTAAGAGATCCTTAGAAGTATCTCAGTCACTGATGTCCCACATACTCGGTCTAAGAAAATGTGTGAAAGTTTGTCCTAATTTCTTTTCCTGGCCAAGATTCATTTGTTTCTACATTTGTGTTTACCAATGACAGAAGAGAGGAAACACTATGTAAAAGCCCCACTGAATCCACTTTCTAATTATCCACTGTTATTTACCTGGTTCAAAGGGAATGATAAAATTTCACAGCTAAAAGACACCTTAGACATAATTTAGTTCATCTATCTACTTCTAAAAAATGAAGTTGAAGTCCAGAGGGGTTAAATGGGGTCTCACAGCTAGTCTGTATAAAATGCAGGTCTAGAATTGAGGTCCCACCTCCCACAACAATGTCTTTTACAGTACATATACAACATAATGGGGGTGTGTGTCTAAGCAATGATCGATTTTGCTGCCTATTACTCTGATAAAGAACTCCCATCAAACACTCACTCAATAATAAAACTTTATAAAAAATTCTGTAATTGAATTTCCCTTCAGAAATCTTAACACCCTCTGCCAGATAAAGATCTTGAATTCCCTCTAGAAATATGGAATTAAGTATCTGACAGCCACAGCCCATGACAACAAATTAATGGGCTGATAAAACAATTCAAACAAGTGCATTACTACTTCAGCGAGATCATTGTATTTAATGTTTGCCTTGAAATACCTCAAAATTCTACAAGGTCCTGTTTATACGCTAAAATTTTGTTGTTCTTTTACCCTATAATAAAAAAAGCTTTTATCGTTTCTTTTAATATTTATTTTTTAAAAATTTCATGTGTTGTCCATTACCGAGTAGATAGATACTTGTAACAGTGGTGTACTTTTTTAAATCATAAAGAATAAACTGGTGAAACTAACTGCCCCAAAATACCACGCATGACATGAGAAACTTAGAGGGGTCACACAGCAGGAAAATGACAGAAAGGTGGGAGAGTTGTTTCTGATAATGTTAATGCCAAACCATTAGAGAGAAAATGTTATGGGGCAAGTAGATAAAGTATAGACGATATGCACTCAGCCCAGTTGGAATTATGGCGGCGGCAGCACTAACTGATGACAAATGAATGCAATGTCCATGTTAGGAGCAGCTTACTCAAAAGAAAGGTAATTAGTCAGAAGGGTAGAAAAAAGAACCTTTTCTCATACAGTTCTTACTCTTAATTCATCTGCTCACTCGTCCTAAAACCTCTCTTCTCTTGACTTCTAACTAGTGCATCTCTCTGGCTCTCCAACTTTTATTTTTATAATTTTTTACTTTTTGTTTTCTCCTCCCATTATTTCCCGACTTTTGAGTATTTCCCTAGCTATGGTGTTTAATACTTTATACACTCTAAAGATTGTTTCCTTTGTTGTAGTTGTATCCCCAGCTCCTAACACAAGTGCCTGATAATAATAAATGCTTCTGGAGTAATTAACAACTATTTGTAACTTTCAAATCTGCATCTCTCAATCTATCCTTTAACCTCATTACAATCTATCAATTATCAGATTTCTACTTGGATGCCCCAGTCACAACACATTATTTCCCTTTCCTCTTGGCTACCTTCAAAACTCTAGATTGTTTTTTTCCAACTCCGAAGTCAGCAGTACATCATTTTCCCAAGCATTCAAACCTGAACCTGTCATGTGACTTATACCTTTCGTCCCATGTTAGTCTTCAGGTCGACCTATCTTTTTTTCCTTCAAAATGTTATCTACGCTTTCCCCTCTATTCCCTCATTGTCATGTTCCTATGACATCTTTTGCTCTCCTAGATTCCCACCTCTCCCAACTTGAATCTACTTTGCACATCTCCTGCCAGAATAAACTTCCTTAAAGTTCACTTTCATGTTACTCCTCTATTCAAGGGCATACAAGGATTCCCTATCCTCTACTACATCAGCAAAAATTCTGTTTTCCAAGGATCTCCATAATACGATTTCACTTGAAGTGTAATGAACATTGTCATACTGTTAGAAGCTGCTGCTTCTGTGACTATGGGTGGAATGCTGAGCCTTGCGTCAGTAAGATCTAAATTCAAATTCAGCTTCAAACATTTATTAATTGTGTGACCCTGGACAAGCCATGTAACCTCTTATCTTATTCCACTGGAGAAGAAAATGACAAATCACTCTATCTTGGTCAGAAAAAACCACCCCCCAAAAACAGTGGACAACAGGGACCACAAGAACAAGTCAGACTCTACTGTATGGCTGAACAACAAATTCCTCAGCAGACCTTCTCCCTCCACTATGGCTCTAACTTTCCCATGTTTCTGTCTTCCCAAATTGATTATAAAGTCCCTTGACATGACTGCAAATTATACTTCTCTTGCAATATGCATCATAATTTATCACATTTATTAAAATCTGTAAAGCACTTTTCTCACAACCAGCCTGTGAAGGTATATGAAAAATGGTATATTAAATATTTGCTGATTTGATCAATAGATAGGGAAGAGGAGATGTGAGATATTACTCTTTGTTTCGAATGTAGATGTGACTTTGGCATAAACTACATTGACAATAGACAATAATCACAGAAGCTTGATTTCCTTTTAACTTTACAGGTTCTTTCTTATGTAAATCAATCTCATTTAATTTCTGTGGCTCCTCTAGCTTCCACTTTTGCCTTCTTGTCCCTGGGATGGAACATACCAACACCCAACTTTCTGAAAATGGCTCTTAGGAGGCAAAGAAAAAGTAAGATTCAAGGGATAAATCAGAATAAGAAACAATTCTGAAGTGACTACATCTCTGTTCTGAATCACAAAATATGTTCAAGTGAAATAAGCATCCTTTACCATAGTTGTTAGGATCCCTGGGAATCCTTATTAGTTTGACATCATGGAAAAACTCAATGGCCCAAACCCCTTTTGGTACCATTGTTTAAACAAGTAGAGGAGACTTCTTTAAGGCACAGAGAGACAGTCAGTTGAGAAAATCAGTCTATTCAGTTTATCAAAAGGAATTATGGAGAAAAACTGAGGAAAAATGTCAATGGAGAAATCAAATTCCATAGAAAGAATACAAAACTCTTGGGGAGAAAAAGCTTTTTGAATTTCCAGCACTCTACACACAGTAAGCACTTAAATGCACAGTGAAAATGAAATGAGGGGAAGAGAAAAATTGAGAAGGAATATAAATTAATGGAAGGGAGGGAAAAAAGCAGAAGGGAGAGAAACAACAAAAAAAAAACCAATAAGGAGTTAATATAGAAGCCTAGAAAAGAATGATAGGAAAACTAAAGCGATGAGAACTCTGATGAGCAAAGGGAAATGAAAAAAAAAAACCAAAAAAAACCCAAACCCGAAACATCTAACGAAATTTCTGTATTTGGATTGTCCATCATTTCTGGACTGGGAAGAAATCCTACATGTATTCCACCTCTTCCATGGAAATGAGGTCCTGGTTCATTAAGTGGGGTTGGCACAGAGCTTGAAATACTGATAAAATTATTCCAAGGCAAGCGGGGAAGGGCATTGATAGAAATATTAGCTTAACCTTACTGCAGCACTTGTGTAACCCCATCTTATTGTATCCAGTCAGAAAGCCAAGTTATGTGAAACCCTGAGGTTAAATTTCCCCTATAAATCTATTCATGGTTCTTGCCAGCTTTGCTGAACCTCTTTGGGTTAGTCTACCACATGGCCACCCCCATACCTCATGGTGCTTCTCCTTCTTACTGCTAATTATTTTAGAGTGCTAAATTTCTCTATGGATTTAGCCTGTCAATTAATGGCATACTCCCCACCTCATAGCATATTTCCTTAATGGATTCTTCCAAACTCCTTTCCTTTGTAATCCTATTGCTCTCCCAACTCTATTTCATATTTACCATTCTTGGTGCCTACCGTTTCTCTTCATTTTGTCTGTACCCCAATATTTGGTGCAAATTGTTCTCCTAAATATCATTTGTGCTGAACCCCAAACCCATAAGAAACATCCACTCCATTCCTTTGCCAAATCATATACTCCATACCTAAGACAGTTCTCTCCCAGGACAGTGATTGTTGAACTCTCTTCACCCAAACTCACTCTTTGTTACTTTCAGGATTTTAGGAAATTGAAACATTTCATGACTTACAATCAGGAATATCGAAATTTTCTTCCTGGAAATTCTTTAAAGACCACCAAGACAGCCTATCTTTTGAGAGTAAGACAATTTCATGATATAACTTCTCAAGTTTCTTTGCAAAAAGTTTAATAATATTAAAATGTAAAAAGAGCCAGACATGAAAGAAATTTGATTTTATTACGCCAGGTTCATAGAAGGTAAAAACATTCCTTTTAAAGGCTTTGTGATAAGTCTAGTGTGTGCTAGACAGATACTGGGCTTAGACATAGCCCATCATAATTCTTCTAGCCTTAGTATATGCTAGTGATGGACACAGAATAAATCCAATTACTAGGATTTTTATCAGTAATTTCCAGGTCAGTCCAAAAAGACAACACAAAGAGCTTGCCATCAGCCCAAAGCAAAGCAAACAGATCAATACTGGGATTGGTAAAAAGCATTACTGATAAAACATGTATGTTTATGTTTTTTAAGACATGTTGATCATTCTAAAGTACTTTTACTGGTATGATTTAATGTGGACAACTTCAGAGGAGTAGGGAAGACCCATGACCCTCAGTATACCCAGGGTATTCAAATCTTTTGTCTTGGTGAATCCACATTCATCTTCCTGGATATCTGTCCAACAGCTTACCTGATTCAGGAACTCCTGCATGGCTCTTCATCTACTATGTTGTAATAGGGAAAAAAAAAAAAAAAAAAGCCTAAAAATCCCTGCAGAAAATAGGCTGATCCAGACTTCTGCTGCATCCTTTACTGTTTCTCTCAATGACCTGGAACTTCCATGATGCTGTTTCCCTTTGGTTTCTGGACTACAAAGCTCTCTCCTTATGAAGCAATCCACCAATTTCCCCTTTCAGTGGTCACTCTTTATTAGAAGAAATGATGCTGTTATCAGTCTTGGATTGTTCATGCTTTTAACTAATTATTAGTCAAGTGTTTTCCATGAAAGCTTCTAAATTTGTCTCCAGAACCTCAAGCAACCCAAAAACTCCATCTGTGTCCCTCTGGAGAAGGATGTCAGACAAAATATAAACTCCCACTTTACCCAATTTGACTAGAGATAAAAGGCACAGCAAGGGAGCCACATCAAAATCTGGAGATATATTCTGAGGAGTATTTGCCTTAAGAACAGGGAGGGCTCACACAATTCTTTTCTGAGGGGCTCACCACAAGTACACACACCTGCCGTTTTCCCTGCTGCTCCTCAGGAGATAGAGAAGATGGAGAAATTACTTTTCACAGCTTGAGGCTAACTCAGCTTGTCTGCACAAAATTCTCCTTACTCAAAGTAATTCTCTGAAGCAATTTCTTCAAAGTAGAAATCTGTCTGTTGAGACAGAGAAGGCCAATTCCAAATAAAAGCTCCTCTGCTAATCTGTGTCAAAATTGCAAACCAAATTTGCAAATTTCTAGCCAGTATGAGTTCTTTGGTGACTCATGAGACGAGAACTTCGAGAAAAACTTTCTCCGCATTGAGAACATTTATAGGGCCTTTCTCCAGTGTGGGTTCTCAAATGTCGAATTCGATTGGAGCTGTGAGAAAAACTGTCCCCACATTCATGACAGGTATAGGGCTTCTCTCCTGTGTGGATTCTTTGGTGCCTAATGAGGTTGGAGCTGTGAGAGAAGTTTTCCCCACACAAAGGACATTTATAAGGTTTTTCTCCTGTATGTATTCTCTGGTGTCTGGTGAGATGCATACCTTGCCTGAAGCTTTTCCCACATGTCAAACACTTAAAGAGCTTCTTCTCTCCTCTCTGAGTTGCATGATTTGTGGTAAATGTTGTACTGCTACTTACTGTTCCTCCACATTCAGAGAAAGGATAAAATTTCTCTCTTTCATGGGTTCTCTCATGTATGACAAGATGTGAACTTCGAGAGAAACCTTTCCCACATTCAGAGCATTTATAGGGTCTCTCTCCTGTGTGAATTCTCTGATGTCTAATGAGGTTAGAACTATGAGAAAAAATCTCCCCACATTCAGGGCACTTGTAAGGTTTCTCACCAGTATGGGTTCTCTGATGCCTATGAAGGTTTGAGTTGCAAGAGAAGCTTTTCCCACACACATTACATTGATAGGGCTTCTCACCTGTATGAGTACGCTGATGTCTAGTCAGGTGTGTGTTCTGACTGAAGCTTTTTCCACACTCGAGGCACTTGTGGGCTTCTTCTCCCAGATGTACTCTCTGAGGTGGAATGAAATGTGGGTTCCCACTGAAGATTTCCCCACACTCTAAACCGATACAGAGTCTTTCTGATGTATGGGTTCTCTGGTGCCTAATAAGATTTGAGTTATTAGAGAAATTTTTTTCACACACAGGACACTTATATAGTTTCTCTCTTGGCTGAGGTTTCTTTGGTCTTATCAATTCATTGCAACCCAAAGCCCAAGTTGTAGGTTTTCCCAATCTCTCTAGAGAAGGATTCCATTCTCCTTCTAATTTTCCCTGCTCAGGACTCCAGGGAACCTCTATTTCTGAATGTCCTGAGGGTATTTCTTGAGGCAATTCTTCCTCAAAGTGTTCAGAAGGAGAATTCTCGTCCTTATCTTCTTTCTTCTCTATAAAGGAAAAACAAAACAGAATTTTATGCCTGGACCACAAAGAAAAGAAAGTCACTGAATGGTATCTATTTGAAATATCCTGAATAATATACACATCTACCATTAAGTGCTCAGAAGGGGCTAATTCTGTTTCAAATTCCCAAGGAGCTCCCATTAATTATTCTAGAAAAGAAAAACTCTGGATTGGAATCATTATATGTAAAAATGAATTAAGTATTAGCAAATTAAAATCCATTTAAAAATGACATTAAACATTGTTGGTGGAACTGTGAATGGATCCAACCATTCTGGAGAGCAATTTGGAACTATGCTCAAAAAGCTACCAAACTGTGCATACCCTTTGACCCAGCAGTGTTTCTATTGGGCCTATATCCCAAAGAGATCTTAAAGGAGGGAAAGGGACCCACATGTGCAAGAATGTTTGTGGCAGCCCTTTTTGTAGTGGCAAGGAACTGGAAACTGAAGGGATGCCCATAAATTGGAGAATGGCTGAATAAGTTATGGTATATGAATGTTACGGAATTATTATTGTTCTAAGAATGACATTAAGCCAATCAACACCCAGGCTAGTTTCAATTTCAAAAATAAATAAATAAAATAAATTCTCCTTTTCAGACTTAATCTGTCCTCTGCCCTTCTGGATAACATGAAGTGGACCAAAAGTGGACACAGTATATGTTCTATCAAGTAACCACCTTCCTATTAGTAGAAGCAGAATGGCCTTACCATCTGAGGGCCCAAGGAAACTTTCCTGTTTGTGAAGCTATTCCTTTTTATTCCTCACCTATATAAGGGATTGTGGAGTTCCCTTGCTCCTTAGCACTCTGGAGACTGGGATCCCATGACTTTTCTTCTTGTTCCTCATGGGTGGCTGGGTCCTGATTGGGAATCTGAGATTCTGTTAAAACAAAATGCAAAATCAGTTCTTTTTCTAATTCTTCTGAATTAGTACAAAGTAGCCAGGTATCCAATTTAGTTCATATAAACTAGAATACTGACTGGGATTCCCTATCAGGTATGCTACAATCTCTTTTCTGTTGAATTTCAAGGCTTTCAAAAGAACTAAATAAATGTGTGTAAACTTTTTGTTTTTGTTTGCCTTTCATTCTGGAAAATGACCAAGACATCAGGGACGTGATACCAAGCTTAAATACAAGTAAATTGTATTTAAGTGAGGGAGGGTAATACAAGGTCACCAGCCTCACTTTCTTTTTGGAAACCATCTGGGTTCAATGGCTAGATATTGATGATCAGGATGATTGGAGATGGCTTTGGATACAGTGGGAGAACTTGACCTTTTAAAACTAAGATCTTTCCCAGCTTTCAGTCTGACTAAGGCAACTGCCCATTCAGTGATTAAGGTTAGGTAGGAAATAAATGAGGCAAAAAAATTTTTTTTAAACTAGGCAAAAAAAAAAAAAGTAATCAGGAAGGGAAAGATCCTCAAGATTTGGGGCCAAAATAGCAAAACTGCTACTTACACTTTTCTGAGACAATCAGGGTCAAAACAAAAAACCAAGTGCGCTTGACCCGGGACCTTTAGTTGGCCAGTCAATAAAAGCTAGAGTATTTGGGGGTTAAGGCATTGTCCTTAAGAAATCTAGGAGGATTCTGACAAAATGGTGGAGTAGGCTGGCTATGGGCACTTGCAAGAGGATGAAATTCTTGGTCTGGGGTTCCAGGTTAGAGGGAAGAGCTGAAGTGAAGTTAGAGGCCCCATTCTCAACTCCCCCACACAATTAGAGTTGCTTACACTAATACCTCTTATTAAAAAAAAAAACAAAAACAAAAACAAAACAAAAAAACAGCAAAGAAGAAAAACTCCAGCCATAGAAACTTACTGTAGGAACAGTAAAGACCAGGGGGTTCATCTTCAGAGAACACTGAAGTTAAAAAAAAAAAAAAAGCTTCTTCTACCCCAAAGAAAAATGTGAAATGGCTCCCTGCTCAGAGAGAATTTACCGAATTCAAAAGATAATTTAAAAATCAAATGAGACACACTGAGGAAAAACTAAAAAAAAATTAAATAAAATAAAAAACATCCAAAAAACCCCAAGATAATTGTGAAAAAAAAGTAAATCAAGTAGAAAAGGAAATACAGATGAGATAAAACTTTGAAAATTAAAAATGGTCAAAAGGGAAGCCAGTGAAGCTATGAGAGACCAACAAATAACAATACAGATTTAAAGAATGAAAAAAATAGAACAGAATGTGAAACATCTTGTAAGAAAAACAACAGATCTAGAACAGATCAAGAAAAGAAAATAGGGGGCAGCTAGGTGGCGGGGGCAGCTAGGTGGCGCAGTGGATAGAGCACCAGCCCTGAAGTCAGGAGGACCTGAGTTCAAATCTGGTCTCAGACACGTAACAGCTGTGTGACCCTGGGCAAGTCACTTAACCCCAATTGCCTCAGCAAAAAAAAAAAAAAAAAAAAAAAGAAAAGAAAATATAAGAAAAATTGGGTTATCTCAAAGTTATGACCAAAAAAAGAACCTTGATACAATAATGCAAGAAATAATCCAAGAAAATTTCCCTGGAGTGATAGAACATGGGGGTAAAGTAGAAATAGGGGAAAAAAAAAAATCTACCATCATCCTTTGTAGAAAACATACAGGAATATCATTGCCAAATTTCAAAGGCCCTAGATCAAAGAGAAAATTTTGCAAGAAACAAGAAAAAAACAATTCAAATATGCTAGAGATACAATTAGAATTGTACAGGATTTAATGGGCAGCTACAAGAAAAGACTGCAGGTCCTGGAATGTACTGACAAATAAAGGAACTAGGCCTTCGGGGAAGGGGGAAAAAAAGGACATTCAATGAACTTGCAGATTCTCAGGACTTTCTATCAATCAAACCCAAACTCAATAAAAAATATAACACATAAGAGCAAATATCAAAGATCAGTATCAAGGAACTTAACAGGAACAAGTTGGTTTTTTACATGGGAAATGTATATGCCACATATTTAAGACTGACATCAGCAATAGGGTGGTACAAAAAAAGATTGGGGCAGAATTCTAGGTAAAAATACTAATTATGTTATACAAATGAGAAGCAGAGGAAGAATAGACAAAGAGGCTCTGTTGGGGAGGGGAAGAGGAGCTTGTAGTTCTAAAAACCTACTCACATCAGAGAATGGGTTAAATAGGCAACACTACATAAATACTATGAAGTAGGTATAACACTCTCCAAATCTATGAAGAAATAAAGGGGGATGGAAAAGCAAAGGATGAGAGAAGACAAGAGGAATCTGTTGGTGGGGGAAGATTAAGGAAAAGCAAGGCAAGTTAGCAGAGTTAAAGCAGAGTCAGCAAGGATAAGAAGATATATGTGAGGGGGGGCCTTTATATATACACATATGTATATGAAAATATATCCTTTCTTAATTATAAGCTTTTTGGGGGGAGGTGTGGATGCAAAAGGAAAAAATAAAAGTAAAAAACAGGCACAGCAGATAACAAAAAACAATTTACAAAGAAGATAGGCATTCATGAATATAATGTCTTCTATTAATATATACATACTTTCTTGAACTGGTTAATTTTGAATTCTCCCTGTTGGGCATATGACAATGTTTTGTTTTGTATTCCTTTTCTGTTTTTCTTGTTTTTTTAAATAAAAAAATAAAAAAAAAAAAAAGAACAAAAAACTAGTCTATGAACCCCAAGATATAGGAAGAACATGTAAACTAAATTCCAAAGTACAGAGAAGTGACAATAAAAGTACTTAGGGAAAATGTTAAAAAAAAAAAAAAAAAAAGGAGCTGAAGAAAAAAAGGAAGTTTTATTCTCATATGGCATTTAGTTGACAGAATAGAATATTTTCACTTATTGGTAATAGTAGTGTGATGGCCAGTATCTTTAAGAGCTAGATTAAAATATAAAATAATCTTAATATAGGCATATAAATTGAAAACAAGATAAATATGCAAAGGAAAAAGTGTAGATATAAGTACCCACTGTACAAAATATGGGGGGACTGATTGTACAAGGATGGCCCTTCAAAAAAATCACCTGGGGCTTTCAGCAGACAAGATAAAAAGGAATTAGAAGAATGTGATTTAAAAACATAAAGTTAGCTACCAGGATATAAAAACTGGATTATATCATGCAGATATATAGAATGTGGTATTTTATTGTGTTGTAAGAAATGATGAATAAGATTCTTTCAGAAAAATCTGGAAAGTCTTACATAACCTGATACAAAAAGCAGAACCAGAACATTGTACACAGAATTTTATGATGAGCAACTGTAAATGATTTGTTATTTTCAGCACTACAATAATCCTATACAATCTCAAAGAATTTATGATGAAAAATACCATCCATTTCTAGAGAAAGAACTGATAGAATCTGAATATAGATTTAAAACTTTATTTTTATTTATTCTGGGAGGTGGAGGAATGAAAGGGTGATATCTGTTTACTTTTGTTAAGATAACCAATATGGAAATATGTTTTATATAACTGTATATGTATCATATATACCAAATTATTTGCCTTCTCAAGGAAGGTGGGAAGGAGGAGGAAGGCAAAGGAGAGAACTTGGAACTTGAAATTTTTTCAAATGAATGTTAAAAATTGTTTTTATGGGGCAGCTAGATGGCGCAGTGGATAAAGCACCAGCCCTGAAGTCAGGAAAACCTAAGTTCAAATCTGGCCTCAGACACTTATCACTTCCTACCTTTGTGACCCTGGGCAAGTCACTTACCCCAATTGCCTCAGCAAAAAAGCAAAAAATAAAAATTTAAAAATTGTTTTTATGTGTAATTGAGAAAAAATAAATTAAAAAACAGGTTTCATTTTTTTAAAAGCAATATAGAAATAATCCCTTCAATTTTCATCTCTTTGGTTTTATTTATTTGGAGTGCTATGTTCAATGTTGAACTCCACAATGAAATAAAGACCCAGAAAAAAACAACCAAAGAAACTAGCAAGAGGTATTTAAAAAAAAAAAAAAAAAAAAAAAGAGGTATTCCATGTAAATTCATTAAAGATGTAGCTCACTTTAAGCAAATCTGAAACATTAAAATAAATTAGGTCACTAAAGTCATGTCACTAAATAACCATAAAGTTCTCATGGCTTAAGTTCTTTCTACAGTCACTGCATTCTCCTTTTTACCATCTACTCAATATCAGTTCTCCCAATTTCCAATTTTATGTGCAGTCCTAGAGAATTCTGGTTGCATGATACTGTCAGGAAGCATTTCCCTAGCATTATGTGGAAGAATGTAGAAATAATTTTGAAAAGCAGGTTACCAGAATGAAGACTAGAACTGGACCTGAAATCAGAAATAACCTAGGAACAAATTCTGCCTCTGACATTTACTAGCCAGCCAAGGAAGTCATTTAACCTGCTTAGACATTTTTCAGCTGAAAAATTAGATCAACAACCGGTCTGAAGCAATGGCTCTGAAACCAGAAGATCTGAGTCAAACTCATTAGTTCAATTCTTATCTTAGACTTTTACTAGCTATGTGACCCTGAGGCAAGTTATTTAACTTGTATGCCTCAGTTTTCTTCATCCACAAATGGTGATAATAGAACTTACCTCACAGTGTTGTTAGAAGATCAAGTGAAATATTTGTAAAGCACTTTGCAAACCTTAAAGCACTCTATAAATGCTTGCTAATATAATAATTATAATTATTTCTTAAAATCACACAATAGAAACAGAAAAAGCAATATTCTAATCCAGGTCCCACTACTAAGGTCAGTACTTTTCCCATTGCACTAGGTTGTAGCTGCCACACAATAACCAAAATTACAAGTATCTATCTGGTCTTTTAATTTCTTTGGACTAGACATATTCTATTCCACAACTACAATACTCTTAACCTTAGGCTCTAGAACCTGTAACACTGAGGGCCCAAGCCAAAGTAAGTCCACATTAGTTTGTTTGGTTCCTCCCTCTATCAGATTTCCTCCTATATAATCACACAGAACTTATAAAAAGTGGCCTGGCTATCCAAACAACAGGTACTATTGTCAGATACCCACAGATTTTTAATACTGGATAAGAAGTTCTTACCTAATGCAACCACATTCTCATAATTCTCCTGTATGGTTTCCCTGGAAAGGGCTTTCTTACTGAGTTCCTGATGTCCCCATTCCTCCTGGGAGAGATATACTGCCACATCCTCAAAGGTCATAGGTAACTGAAACAGCACAAAGATTCCTTCTTAATACCTACTACTCTAAGAACAAAACTATTAAAATGTAAAAGAAAAATTAGGGATATTGAGGGCAGGATCCATATATGAATCCTACAAGGTCAATGTTATGTGGAGGCAACAAATAAAACAGAGCAGTGATGCCCTAATAAAGAATTTCTGCACATGATTTGATATAGAGATTCTGAAAACACATTTATTTAGGCAGTAGGAATGGAAGTTCAAGGAAGGATAAAGGGAATTGCCATATCTTACCTGGGATCCTGATGTCTCTTTGTCTTCAGTGTCTTCTGCCTTAGAAGGAAGGAGAGAAACCCAGGAAGTAGATTGTGCTGAAGGAGACAAATCAAAAGAATCAGAATAGTATTTTTGTTCCTATTTTGATGCTATGCTATTCACTATAAAGAGCTGATTTCTCCCCCACTGCTCAGTTCCTGCTGAGCTGACATTCTAGAAAGAAGAGAAACAAAGGTATATAAAGAGTAAATTGGTTCCAAAAAGTGGAGCAATACTTCCAAAACTTCCTACAAGTCCTGTTACTGCCTTTTTCTCCATTTACTCAGCCTATAACTCTGACTGAAACATGGCTTCCCTTTTTTCATAGAAAAAGAAATCCTGGGGCAATTCCATCCCTTCCCAAGCTGCTAAGAATAAAAAATATTATAGCTGTGGCCACTCAAGTCCTCAAATTAAACCTTCCAGCTCCTTGAAATCATATTGAATATAAGAATTTGTTCTTTTCTGCAGCCCATTCCCTCCCCTAACCAAAGAGAGGCATTATCAACGTATACCCCTCTTACAGGGGAACCATAAGCCTTTTGTGGTTACTTTTCCTAACACCCCTCCCCTCAAGGGAGTACTCTCCCCAGATGAATCTCTGCTCCTCACCCCTCTCCTTTAGGGGCTGGGGTCCCCCTTTAGGGCTAGGGCCCAGCAGGTCCTGTAGTCCAAGGCAAGGGCTCTGCTCAGTCTCCGATGGCTCCAGCTTGAAGTTCGGTGGTTCCTGTGCTGCTCCCAAAGGTGAAGTCTCCTCCAAAGGTACTGCCTGTCCCCGCCCATGGATTGTGACCTGGGAACCAGCCCAGATCATTCATCACCATAACAGGGCCCAATGGCAGGTGGTATCACTACTGGATTCTGAAGAAAAATCCTTAATAGTAAACTAAAGGGAATACCCCATGAAAAGAAAGAAGGATGATTTGAAGGTTTTTTGACTCCCAAGCGTACTGGAAACCACATAGAAGAAAGCATTAAAGAAATGCTGAGGCTGGAAGTGACCTGGCCCCAGTTCAAAGAGGTATACCTCTACCCTGTCCTCATTCAAACCCTTCCCAACCTCACTGGCTGCTCCCAGGAGGATGACAATATCTTCACTAAATCAACCTGTGTGGCCTTAAAAGCTAAGGAGGAGTCTGAAGCACCAAACTTGCTTTCCAAGGTAACAGACCAACTGGTAATGAGTTTTACAAAAGAGAAAGGCCAGGCTATTTATGCTTAGGACAGTGGAAAAAGCAATATCCTTAAGTCAAAAGAATTGGGATTGAGTTCCACCTGTTACTACCTAGGTAATCACAGTCAAGTCAGAATCAGTCAGATTTCTTTGGACTTTGGTTTCCTCATCTGTAAAACTGGACTATTTATATAATTATGCCCTGGGACTGTTCTGAGGAAGCTACTTTAAACCTTCCTAGTCTTGCACACAAATTTGCTATCCCAAGTATAGCCTTCTTCCAGTGTGACTTTCAGGAGTCCCTCCTCCTCCTGAGGAGCTGAAGCCTCAAAGCCCACAGCTGAAGCCATCATTCAGCTGAGGTCTAGCCTCAATTCAGGAGGAGGCCCTATTCAACAGTTTCAGGGAGTTCTCTTCAGACATGCTCCTGAACAGGAATATCCAAGAAAAGCCACCTTCTTCCCAGGAAATCCTGTACAATGTAAATATCAGTGACTCACAAACAGCACTTCTGCTTTTCTAGTCTATCTGCTGAAAGCCTCCAAGGCCAGCATGCCAAATGCTAACTGCACTTAAGAAAAACCTCACATTTACACAATACTTTTAAGGTTTATAACTCAATAATTCTGCAAGGTTGATAGTAAAAGCATTTCCCCGTCCCCTGTCCCCAACCTACTTTACAAGTGAAGTTTAAAATCCAGATGTCCATTATCTTGCCCATGACCACAGTTATGAAGGCCAGAGCTAGTTTCCTGACTCCAGGTTTCCTGATTCTCAAGTCCAGTGCTCATTCCACCACACAAGATTCTCCCTGATATGACTTCCTGGGGAAATTAAGCTGCTTTATGGCCCAAATTCTTACACCCTCTCAACTGTCACATAAGACTCTCTCACCTGCTGCCTGCATCTTGCGTGCTCTATCTGCAATTCTTCCACAAGAGTCACTGCCTCTTCCCCACTCTCTGGATGCTGCTCCCGTACTCTTCTCTGGATGTCCTCAGGGAGGATGGTCAGAAACTGCTCCAGCACCAGCAGCTCTAGGATCTGCTCCTTGGAGTGTATCTCGGGCCTCAGCCATCGTTGGCAAAACTCCTGGAGCTGAATGAATGCCTGTCGAGGTCCAGCTGCCTGTTGGTATCGGAAATGCCTGAAGCACTGGTGGCAGGTCTCAGGGCTTATTCCAGGATCCTGTATGGAGATTTCCTGCCCCCAAGCACAGTCTTCCTCCAGCTTGACAATCAGGAGTCCCTCCTGCTCCTGAGGAGCTGAAGCCAGGCAGCCCACGGCTGAAGTCATCATTCAGCTCAGGGAATAACTTCAGCCCCTGTTCAAAGTTTCCTGTCCTCTTCAGATCAGTTTCTGGACAGGAACGATCAAAAAAAGCTTTGCTTCTCTCCAGGAACCCTAAAGGAAGAGTGAAAACTGTAAGAAAATGACATACAAACTTTCCTCTTTCCTCCTGTCCAAGCCTCATTCACCAATTCCTAAATCGAAGAGGGTCAGCCCAGGCCCCTGAACAAGTTGCCTTTCTTTCCTGTACAATGGAGGAGACACCAGCCTTTAAACTCAAATGCTCTGGGATCCATGGCATGTTCACTCTACTTTCAGCTCTCCCAATAAACCAGTTGGAAAATCAGTTTTTAAAAATAAAAAGGAAAAGGGCAGCTAGGTGGTGCAGTGGATAGAGCACCAGCCCAGAAGTCAGGAGGACCTGAGTTCAAATCTGGTCTCAGACACTTAACATTCCCTAGCTGTGTGACCCTGGGCAAGTCACTCAACCCCAATTGCCTCAGCAAAAAAATAAAATAAAAAGGAAAAATCAGTTAAAAAAAAAAAAAAAAAGGAGGAAGCCTCCCATTTTATGCCCCTGGGCTAGGATTGGGAGGGAACAGGCACAGAAAAAAGCTCTAAGCGTATAAATTTAAATAAGCTGTTGTTATTTAAGAGTGCTCTCCGGGTCTTCTTTGGGCTGGAGATCCTCCCCACATACCCACCTTCCAAGTGGGATTCCCTCCCCGGCCTCCCAGCCCCTCCCCCATATGTGATGCCCTTCTCGACTTCTCCTTCCATGTGTGATGTCCTCGCCGGCTTCCTCCTCAGCAGTGTTGGTCTCCCCGCATCCCCCACCAGAGGTGCCTTCCCCAGTCGCCCTGCACCCTATATTACCTACTTCATGATCAGGGAACTGCCCCTCCCACCAAGCTTCCCCTGGCCCCTTCCCCACAACGGCCCTAGAGAGGAGACCCGGCCACCCTCCACGGTTCTGTCCCGCGTCGCCCCGGTACCCTTCAGATCACTGTCCAGGGAAAGAAAATCGAGCTATCCCCTACCCCTAGGGACTCACCCACTCGGGCCGGGCCCAGGTAGCCAGTCGGTTCTCCGGACTCCCACTCAGCTCCCTGGCCGGAAATCCAGCCAACATACTCAGAAGCGCCTCAAATTCGAACGGCGCATGTTCCGTATGAACTTCTAGAACTACATTTCCCTAAGCTGCCAGCGACTCCCTTAAGTCACGTGTCTCATTGTCAGCTTCGTTGGCCAATGGGAGAAGTAGATTTTGTTTGTGGGGCATGTGTGGGAGGGAGGGATTCAAGTAGAACCAATCAGAGAAGATGGGGGGGAGCACCTCGTGACGAGTCACACTGAGGCGGGTAGTGCAGGGTTGCGGTAGCAGATGAGTCAGGGTGAAAGAAAGGTTTAGGGGTTAGGTGATAGCAGCTAGGGCTTGGTGTAAGTTCCTGGGACTGGGAAACGGGGCTTGAGGTCAAGCGACTGGAAGCCTGAGACGCAGGGAACCAATAAGAGGGCCCTTCTTCTGGAATAGAAGCTCTATAGTCAGCACGTGGAATTTTCGTTGTCTCCTTGGAGAAGCATTTTCTCTTTCATCTTGTTCCTTGAAAGGCGACTAATTTTTTTCCCCCGGTACCTTCCAAAGCCACCCGTGTACGCACCAAATAGTGTACTTTGTAGTTAAAAGAAAGACGTTTTTTGGTGGCCTAGGCGCAGCTGATAGTGTGCTGGATGAGCTCTTCTTTAAATAAGGAGCTGAAGGCAGAGGACCAGTGATTTGACTTGTTCCCATGAAAGGAATTTTTCCACCTATGCCTTCTCTGCAATTTATAGTTTTACAGAGTTGCCTTAGGGACACTAAGGCGCTCAACTCCTTGCAAAAGGTCCTTTAGCCGCTTACATCCTTTTGGGAGGAAAATGATACAAATACTAAATAGTTTCTGGAATGGAAAAATGCTAATTGGAGAAAATCAGGAAAGGCTTCATATTGAAGGTGGAATCTGAGCAGTTCTTTGAAGAAATCTAAAGATAAATGGAGTTGAGGGGAGGATATATTCCAGACACGTAGGACCTCTTAAGCAATGAGTGAAAATAGGAAACAATGTTGTGTATGAGAGTGGATTGGCCTGTTGTTTTAACTAAAACAGAGAATATGTGAAGGTGAGTAAAATAGATTGAATTCATGAATCTTCATTTTAGAATATGGGAGATGGGAGTCAGGTTGTGGAGGGATTTAAATGCCAAGTTCAGAAGGGAGTCATTGAAATTTTTTGAGCATAGCATGACATACTACATCTGGGTTTTATGGACTGCAATTTGTCAGTTGTATGGAGGATGAATTGGAAAGGAAAGAGACTAAACTGTAATCTAGGCAGAAAGTGATCTGGTCCTGAACTAGGGTTCTAGCTGTGACTAGAAAGGAGGAGAAATACAGCATGTTGTGAAGATATTGAAAAGGCATCCAATCAAGAGATTAAATATTAAGTATCTACTATGTGCCAGGTATTGGGCTAAGAACTGGAAATACAAAAAGGGTTAAAAAGTACCTGCCTAGAAGGAGTTTACAATCTAATAAATGCATATGGGGGTTGAAGCAGATGAAAGAGTGATGGTTGATTACAAAGATACCAACCCGGATGGCTAAAAGCATATTGGAGATGTCAGATTTAGCAAAACTTGGAATAGGGACAGATTTTTTTTGGGGGGGAAAATCCGTTTTGGATATGTTAATTAAATGGCCTAATGATCAGGTTTGACACCAAATGATGAGATTAGGATAGCAATTCCTAGTTCAAAATATAAAATACATTAAGAATTCACTAAGTTCTCTTTGCCAAAAGGTACTGATGTAATATAGTTTCTAGGGGAGATATAAATTAAAGGTCTCCTTAAAATTAAGGTCTCCTGACCTTAGGGGGCTTCTGTTCTAATTCTAAATCTTCTGGCTTGGAATTTGAATCTGGAGCCCTCTGATCTAAGAAGGCAATTGTTCTAACAATCTTCTTGGTCAAAGATTCTAAAATCTTCTGGCTTTAGGATAGTCTTACTCTGCTGGTCCAGTGATAACCAAATCCTTGAGAACAATCCTGAGTGTTACCCCTAGGCCATAAAATTAGCATGTTAATGACATGAACTACTGGATAAATGTCTCCTTGCTTCTGTTTTTTTGCTAAATTCTCTTGGAATTTAGTTTGCTTCAATTGGTCTTAACAATTACAATAAACTTTGCCCCTAGACTAGGATGTGGGTTCCAGCTTGCTGGTTCTTTTGAGATACCTCAAGACACAGTCCGTGCCCCCAACCTTTTGGGGTCCCTTCCCAACCTCAACAATACCTTTATTTATAAGAAGAGATTACAGATAAAATAAAGAGATAAGTACATATCAGTACTGTTAAATATGAAAAAGATATGAGAGAACATATACAGGAGCAAGGAAAGGGGTTTTAACCATTTACAAAGGAAAAGACAATTTCCCTAATGGAACTCAACAATTAACCAAGAGAAAGGGAATATACCATGACATGGGAGTGTGGCATTAACTGGTATACTAAATCCAAATACATAATCCATAGGTTAGCAGACTAACCCCAAAAGAGATTAGCAAGGGAGGAGAATTATACCATTGATTGGTGGGCTAAGCCTAAAAGGGATTTAGCACCCTAAAAGAGTTAGCTATAATAAAGAGAAAGACAAATCATGAGGCATGGGAGGGGGGTGAGAAAAAACCATGAGACAGAATGCTGTGTTGAGCTAGCCCCAAAAGCACTTTAACCAAGATGACATAGGCCCTGGACTGATTTATAGGGGAACTTTAGCCTCAGGGATTTGACATCATATCTTGACTTTTTGATTGGATATAGTAAGACCCTACACATGGATGCTCTTTTGTGATCCCTACTAGTACCATTCCAGACTTGCCTCAGAGAGTATTACCATTTCATCAGTCCCCACTTAGTTACCCAGGACCTCATCACCTAATGTATTTGCAGATGAAGATGTTAAGCAGACAGTTGGGATGACTAAGGGAGAGGGTGTAGTAAAAAAAAAAAAAAAAAAAAAAGACACTTGGGAGACATTATTACTTAGTGGGTAGTGGGAAGATGATTATCCAGCAAAAAAAGACAGAGAAGGGACAGGCAGACAAGCAGAAGAAGCAAAAAAGAGCTGTGCTATAGAAGCCTTAGGGAAATGAAGGAAAGACTATCTAAAGGGACCTTCAGAGATCAAGAAAAATGGGAACTAAGAAAAGGCCACTGGATTTAGCAATTGAGATATTGATAACCTTGGAGAAAGCAATTTCAGGCTATTGGGATCTAGAAGATTGATTTCTAGGCATTCAGAAGTACCAGAATTGAATAGAAATTTCGAAATGCAAATAGAAATCTTTACAAAGGTAGATATGTTTCTTTTTAAATGGAAAAGACTACATCATAATGATATTTGCATTCTTATAGAGACAAAAAAAAATCCTTTCAGAATCTGTTGTCTTCAAGGATCACACAAAAAAAAATTGAAAAGATAATTTCATTGTTAGATTTTTATGCAGAATTGGTTTAATATAAGAAAAACTATAAGTACAATCAATCATTAATGACAAGATTAATAAAAACCATATGATTATATCAGATTCTGAAAAAGTTTTTGACAAAATTTAAAACCCATTTCTGTTAAAAATACTAGAAAGGATAGGAATAAAGAGATCCCTCCTAAATATAGTAAGTAGTATCTGTCTGAAACCACAAGCCAAAGGAGACAATTAAAAATTAAAACAAATTTGACAAAGTTGTGGGATGTAAAATCTCAAAAAAATCATCAGTATTTTTGTACAGTACCAGGAAAAACAAAAAAACAAAACTCCCCCAAACTACAACATTCCCTCCTCCCCAAAAAACCAAGAAGAGATAGAAAAGTTCCTTTCAAAACTACAGAATGTATAAAATATTTGAGATGCTCTCTACCAAGACACATAGGAACTATATGAATTCAACCATAAAAAACTACACACATAATTCCCAAATAGTGAAATAGTAATAACTCATGAAGGCCATGCTATAAGTATAATAAAATTGCAATACTGCTAAATTATTTTTATTTACATTCTATTTATTCTGTGTCATACCAGTCAAACTCCCAAAATATTCTACTATATAGGTAGAAAAATAATGAAACTCATACAGAGCATAAATAGATTTAACAAAAGCATCTAATAAGTACATAGTATTTGTCAGACACTATGTAGCGCTGGGTTACAAACAAATGAAAACAATATGGTTCTTGCCTTCAAGGATATTCTAATGGGGGGAAACAATACAAAAAAGACAGATAGAATGGGATGGGGACCTTTCTACCTTTAATGGCATGGCTCTAGATGCTTTTGGAATGTGGTAGAGGCCAGATGCTGAACAAGATAAAACCGGTTTATCAGAGCCCAAAATTAGTCCAGTGGCAGTTTTATTCTCAGTTGTGGTAATCACCAAATTAGAATGCACATTAAAGAATAAAAAGCCAAGAATCTCAAGCAAAATGTAAAACATGGGAAATTAGGTGTTGCTAGTATTACCAGATCTCAAACTGATGTGATCTATGATGTGGGGTTTGGTACCAAATAATGGCAGGCACCAAAAGTTGGGGTTTGGCCATTCACAATGGTGGTTCTCTTTGGCAAAAAGTAGATTTATTTAGGTTATAGAAAAAAATGAAGGGATACAATAGACCAGGAATGGTAAATATGAAATAAAGTGGGAGAGCATTTGAAAGAAAAATTCTTCAGTGGAACTCACAATTTCCCAGTAGAAAGGGGTTACCTCATCAGGCTGGGGCATGTCCTTAGCTGGTAGGCTAAATCCTGAAAGGAACTTAGCACCCTAAAAGAGTTAGTTAATTGTAAAGGGGAGAAATGGGGTTGAGAAGTATAAGGGCGTTAGGGTAGATACCATGTGGAATGGGGGAAGGGGAAGGGAAAAGACACCACAATTGTAATGCCAGTTGAAGCTGGCTAAATTCCAAAAAGATTTAGCAAACAACCAGGAACAAAAAGATAAATTTATAGGAAAAGTTAGGCTAGAGCTTCATATTACTTATTTCCTAATTTATGGTTTGTAGGTAGGTTTGAGGGGTGGTCTATTCACTATTGTCTCAGGAACTTGGTTATCACTGACCAACAGATTGTCTTATTGTCTGCAATGTTTATATGACTATAATATAATATTTCTAAGGCTAGGAGACTTACAGGTCATTGACAGACAAATTGTTACAACAATAGCACTCTTAAGGTCAAGGGACCTCAGGATTACTGCTATATCTTCCCTAAAGTCTAGGGGAAGAAATATATAACTATATTATTATATTCCTAGAGCCAGGAGACTTTAGGATCTTTGATAAACATCTTGTTACAACAATAGAACTCGGGACCTCAGGATTATTGCTATATTTCCCCATCAAAACTATACTTCAAAGCACCAAATCTTATTAAAACTTACTTGATATTTGTTGAAAAACAGGTCAACCAGGTACACACTATAGAAACAAACAAGTACAGTGGCATGGTATTTGATAAACCCAAAGATCCCCTTTTCTGTGGTATACCTTATGAACAAAAATCAATGGAAAACCTGGAGAGCTGTCTAGCACAAATTGGGTATATAATAGGAGCCATTGTATAACAAGATTAGTTTTGATGATAACAAGAAGGTATGAAGGTAGACAGTCGTCCAGAAAGAATTTACAGGCTCAGGCTACCTAATATTCAAGGGGCAAGAGCTTTATCATGGTATCTCTGGGTAGGCAAAATTCCTAATGAACTTGACATTAACAATCCTAACAATTAGGAAAGATCCCTAAGGATCTTGCAATTAACAAGGGAAAGAGATCTTTTATAGGATACAAAATAAACTCAGGGTCTGACAAATATAGCTTGATCTCCAGATTGTATACAGTAAATGTGGGATGTCAAGATAATAGAGTCAATGCAAAAAATTCAACAAGGGCTCACTTCAATAAAGGTCCATTTAAGGAGGAGATGATCCTGTCAATGTCCCTCCCTGTGGCCCACCCAGTCACTGGGTTGCTAGCAGGGACATGGCCTTTTGCTGAGATCTTTTTCACTTCATCAATTCCAAATGGATATATGAGTTAGGTCATGAGCACTTGCTGAAAAATTAAGAGGATCGAGGAAGCAAATACTTGTCTTGTCGGTAATCTGGTCAGTGAGAACCACTATTCCCTAGTCCTACCCTTGAGCCAAAAATTAGCATATTTATGGTAGAAGCTGGATAAAAGTCACTTCTTGTTTCTGTTCTCTGTTGAATTCTCTTACAATTTAGTCTGTTTTGTAATGGCATTACTATTGCAATAAAACTTTTCCCCTTGACTAAGAGATGAATTCAAGCCTGCAAATTCTTTTGAGGCACCTCGCAACACTGGTCTGGGATCCCAAACTTTTGGGGTTCCCCCTTTCCCAACCTCAACACCTGTGTGTGGAGATGTGGATAGAGGAGGAGTTCATGATTAAAAAAAAGTTTGAGGGTATCACAGAAGATATAAGTTGTATAAGTGCCCTTACCTTCTTTCCTCAGAGAGTATTATAGCATGGGTGGGATCATCTCAACCTTAAGTGGACCTTTTGTTCTTAAGAAGGCCTTTTGTTCAAGTGGTCTTTTGATTACAACCATATGTCAGGTAGAGCCTCTGGGAACACTCCTATATTGTATCCAATCAGAAAGCCAAGTTATGATGTCAAAACATCAGACTATTTACTCTATAAAATATGTGCTCATACTGTAACTCCTCCTGGTTGCTTCTAGGGGACTGGTCTTTTCCCCCTTGTTAATTGCTAAAACCCCTCTCCTTACTAACTTCTCTATGGATTTGGCCTTTTCTTGGCAGTATAATAAACTTTTTGATCCTTGATTTGGAAATGTGTAAGTCTAAAAATTCTTTTGGGATAACTCGCAACATTGGCCCACAATACCAACATACTTTTGGGGTCTCACCCATATCCCATCATTTGATGGCTAATTCCATCATTCTAGTGGCCTGATATGGTAACAGTGGCTTTGTTCCCTGAGCTTCAATAATCTCATATTCAAGATATTTAAGAGACTAAATATCAATCATCATCATATGTAATGGTGATAAACTGGAACCATTCCCAATAAAATCAGGGGTGAAACAAGGTTGCCCACTATCATCATTACTATTCACTATTGTATTAGAAATTCTAGCTTTGGCAATAAGACAAGAAAAAGAGATTTAAAAAATCAGAGTTGGTCATGAGGAAACCAAATTATCACTCTTTGCAGATAATATGATGGTCTACTTAGAGAACCCTAGAGAATCAACTAAAAAAACTATTAGAAATAATCCACTTTAGCAAAGTTGCAGGATACAAAATAAACCTACATAAATCATCAGCATTTTTATAAATCACTAAGAAAATCCAATAGCAAGAGATACAAAGAGAAATTTCATTTAAAATAACTGTCAATAGTATAAAATATTTGGGAATATATCTGCCAAGGGAAAGTCAGGAAACTATATAAGCAAAACTACAAAACATTTTCCACACAAATAGTCAGATCAAAACAATTGGAAAAATATCAAGTGCTCTTGGATAGGTCAAGCAAATATAATAAAGATGACAATACTACCTAAACTATTCTATTTATTTAGTGCTATACCAATCAAACTCCCAGAAATTATTTTACTGACCTAGAAAAAATAACAAAATTCATTTGGAGAACAAAAGGTCAAGAATTTCAAGGGAATTAATGAAAAAAAAAAAAAAAAAAAGGAAATGAAGGTGGCCTAGCTGTACCAGATCTAAAACTATATTATAAAGCAGTGGTCATCAAAAACATTTGGTAAAGGCTAAAAAACAGAGTAGTTGATCAATGGAATAAGTTAGGTTCCCAGGACAAAATAGTCAATTACTATAGGAATCTAGTGTTTGACAAACCTCAAGACCCCAGCTTTTGGGATAAGAACTCACTATTTGACAAAAACTGCTGGGAAAATTGGAATCTAGTATGGAAGAAACTAGGCATTGACCCACACCTAACACCATATACCAAGATAAGGTCGAAATGGATTCATGATTTAGACATAGAGAATGATATTATAAAGAAATTAGAAGAATATAGGAACGTTTATTTCTCAAATTTGTGGAGGAGGAAGGAATTTGTGACCAAAGAAGAACTAGAGATCATTATTAATCACAAAATAGATAATTTTGACTATATCAAGTTAAAAAGTTTTTGTACAAACAAAACAAATGCAGACAAGATGAACGGAAGCAATAAACGGAAAACATTTTTACATTCAAAGGTTCTGACAAAGGCTTCATTTCTAAAATATATAGAGAATTGTCTCATATTTATAAGAATTCAAGCCACTCTCCAATCGATAAATGGTCAAAGGATATGAACAATTTTCAGATGATGAAATTAAAACCATTTCTAGTCATATGAAAAGTTGCTCCAAATCACTATTGATTAGAGAAATGCAAATTAAGGCAACTCTGAGATACCACTACACACCTCTCAGATTGGCTAAGATGGCAGAAAAAGATAATGATGAATGTTGGAGGGGATGTGGGAAAACTGATACATTGTTGGTGGAACTGTGAACGGATCCAACCATTCTGGAGAGCAATTTGGAACTATGCTCAAAAAGTGATCAAACTGTGCATACCCTTTGACTCAGCAGTGTTTCTATTAGGCTTATATCCCAAAGAGATCTTAAAGGAGGGAAAGGGCCCCACATGTGTAAGAATGTTTGTGGCAGCCCTTTTTTGTAGTGGCTAGAAACTGGAAGCTGAATGGATGCCCATCAATTGGAGAGTGGCTGAATAAATTATGGTATATGAATGTTATGGAATATTATTGTTCTGTAAGAAAGGACCAGCAGGATGATTTCATAGAGGCCTGGAGAGACTTGCATGAACTGATGCTGAGTGAGGTGAGCAGAACCAGGAGATCATTATACACAGCAACAATACTATATGATGATCAATTCTGATGGATATGGCTCTCTTCAACAATGAAATGTTTCAAACCAGTTCCAGTTGTTCAGTGATGAACAAAGTCATATACATCCAGAGAGACCTGTGGGAACTGAGTATGGACCACAACATAGCATTTTAATGCTTTCTGTGAATGTTTGCATTTTGTTTTCCTTCTTAGGTTGTTTTTTTTTTTTTTTCCCTCTTTCTAAATCTGATTTTTCTTGTGCAGCAAGATGGCTGTATGGATATGTATGCACATATTGGATTTGTCATATATTTTAACATGTTTAACATGTATTAGACTACTTGCCATCTAGGGGAGGGGGTGGAGGGAAAGAAAGAAAAATTTGGAATAGAAAATTTTGCAAGGGTCAATGTAGAAAAATTACTCATGTTCTGTAAATAAAAAGCTTTAAAAAATATTTAATTGAAAAAAAACAAAAAAAAGAGACTAAATAGGCAGTTTTCAAAGGAAGAAATCCAAGATCTCAAGAATCATATGAATAATAATTACAAATCATAAATGGAGATATGCAAATTAAAACAATTCTGAGGTTCTGCCTCACACCTATATTGTCAAAGATTTCAAAAATGGAAAGTGACAATTGCTAGAGGCTGTGGAAAACCCAATGTAATAAAGTACTTTTGATGGAGCTGTTAATTGGTCCAGTCATTCTGGAAAGTAATTGAGAGCCACTAACTTATGCATATTCTTTGACTCAGTCATACCAGTACTAGTACAGTCACACCAGTACTCCAAAGAAAGAAGATGAGGACCAATATGCACCAAAATATTTGTAGCAACTCTTTTTGTTGTGACAAAGAACTGGAAATTAAATATCCTGTTGGGGAATAAATTATGAGAAAGATATTATGGTAATTAAATATTATTGTTCCATAAGAGGTAACAAAAAGTAGCATATGAATTATTATTTGAAAGACTTCTTAGTCTTGAGGCAGAAATCAAGTTTATTTC
Organism: Myrmecobius fasciatus; assembly: GCA_023553655.1. Lineage (NCBI taxonomy): Eukaryota > Metazoa > Chordata > Mammalia > Dasyuromorphia > Myrmecobiidae > Myrmecobius > Myrmecobius fasciatus. Next base: position 292,481 of record JAJPUD010001469.1, on the reverse strand, counting down.
AGACAGAGAAATTTAGAAAATCTTATATGAACACAAGAGTGCAGTGGGCATAACTAGAAAAGTTATTTTTACAATAACATTATAAAGAAAAGCAACTTTCAAAGACATTAATGAGTGCAATGAATAACCACAATTCCAGTAGAGTGATGAAGCACATTCCCTATTTCCCATAATAAGAAAGTTGATGAACTCAAAGATGCAGAATGAGAAATACATTTTCTTATAAGCCAAGGTTGGGAATTTGTTTTGCTCAACTATGCATATTTGCTACTAGGTTTTTGTTTTTCTTCTTTTAATTGAGGTGAAGCTGGAAGAGAAGTGAGATAGTGATAGGGTAGAAAAAAATAAAAGAAGAGAAAATCTTTAAAGAATTACAAAAAAGGAAAAGAAAAGGCCACAAATAATTATGGATAAGCAGATTTACTTTGAAAGTTCCATGTTAAATTTATTATATTATTATTATTATTATTATTATTATTACATATGTTAGCAATAATAAATATATATTTTTAAAAGAAAAGCAAGCTATATAAGATCTATAGTTTAATCAGTTTTTTTTGTTTTGCTGTGTATAAGGTCTTTGTTAAGTTCAAAAATAAAAAAATTAAAAAAGAAGTGGGAAGAAGGAAGCAATGAATATAAATAACTTTAGTAATTTAGCAGTGAAAGAGGAACAAAGATAAATGATTGTGAAAAAGGAAGCACAGGCTGAGTGTGCCTGCATGTGCCCTGGCTAGGTATCTCAGGTGACGGTAGGAATTCCACTTTCTCAGTACATCCTGCCTTCAATCTGTGCCTTCCTTTCTGTGAGCCTATAGAGAAGCCAAATATCACTTTATTAGTTATTTGGTAAAAGAGAGATACTGGCAGCTAAGTGGTGCAGTGGATAGAATGCCAGGCTTGGAATCAAGAAGACTCATCTTCAAGAAGTCAAATCTAACCTGAGGCATTAGCTATGTGGCCTTGGGCAAGTCACTTAACCCTATTTGCCTCAGTTTCCTTATCTGTAAAATGAGCTGGAGAACGGAATGCAAACCATTCCAGTATTTCTGCCAAGAAAACACCAAATGGGATCATGAAGAGTCAACACAAATGAAATAACACAAGGGAGAGATATGCTGGTGTGCTGGCTGGCTGCCTAGCCAAAAAGACATTTCAAAAGGCTATGCAAGAAGGAAATCTTCAATTACCTGGGTGAAAATTTGATTTAGGGACATGAGGCCTTGAATTAATGGAGAATTAAAAAAAAATTGGCTCTACCCTCATCATGTATCTGGGAAATTTTCTAGTCTAATCTGAGCCTCTATTTCAATGATAAACTTTTTTATGATTACATAAAACTGCAAAGAAATTAAGTGCTCTCTTCTGGAACACTTCACTTAGTCATCCCCTGCCCTCTTCCCATTATGACTTTTATACTTCTTTAGGGGGCCTAGAGTAAAAGTTGATATGGTGTGCTTCTGAATATGATGGAAGAAAATAGGGAGGGTATGTTCAGTGTTTCAGCTCAGAACCTTGATATTTAAACAGGAAGATAAGGACAGTAAAGCTGGTGGTCTCTGCTCTGATTCACTTTGCTCTACTTTTCAACACCTGAGGGTTTTCTAGCTCTCTGGCCTTGTGTTCTGTCTAGTTTCCTGTTCCTGGTTAAACCCTCCTCCCTCTCTCTTCACTGTGCCTGAACAAGTTCATTTACTCCCAGGGGCTCTGTCACCACCTCTATGAAGATAATCCCTAAATCTAAATCCCCAAACTAATCTGTCCCTGTGTGGATCTCACCAGCATGTCTCAAACGAATATTATTTTTTCCCCAAAATATGCTCCTGCCCCTTTTGGCTTCATTTTTTTCTGTGGCAACACCTATAGTTCTATTTATCATTTTCATAACTTTAGGGCTATTTTTTACTATGTTCTTTTTTCTTTCATATACAGTCCATCTGTTACCTGTCATATATAATACATTCCCAAGTCCTCCACATCTGTCTCCTCTTTTCTGTTCCTTCTAACATCAGGTAGCTCAGATTTTTATTACCTTCTCCCTGGATTATGTAATAACCTCACAAGTCTCCTTTTTATGCCTTCTTTATTCACTTTCCTGGGTCCTGTAACAGAAGTTGGTCTTATGCTATGAGCATAAGAATCTCCCCTGCCCCTAATATATTCCTTGGTTTTCAAGGTCCTTTAAATGATCTATATTTGGTACTACCCCACCTTTCAAGCCTTGTTTTATGTTATTTTCTTTCATGCCAAACTATTGTTATTTACATGCCCTTCCTCACGTGGTTCACTGTGCATACAATGTCCATTTCTTATTAAAATCCCTGTCTATCCTTTAAAACACAACTCAGATGCCACCTCTTCCATAAAGCTTCCCTTCTCCCAATTATTAATACCCTTTGTTTTGCTATTCTTAGTGTCAGATGCCAGTTAAAACTTTGGTCTACCACTTACCAGCTGTAAAACCTTAGGCATTTTGTTTTTTTGTTTTTGCTGAAACAATTGGGGTTGTGACTTGCCCAGGAAGTGTTAAGTGTCTGAGACTAGATTTGATCTCAGGTCCTCCTGACTTCAGTAATGATGCTCTATCCACTGCGCCATCTAGCTGCCCCACGCAAGGCATTTTGTATGAGATCTCAGATTCCTTCTCAATTTAGTACTGTATTAGATCTGATGGCTTAGTTTACACATCGCTGGGAATGGAGTAAGAAAGACCTGTGTTCAAATATGGCATGACACTAACTCTGACCTAGGCATGCCATTTAAACTGTTTGCCTAAATTTTCTCATCTGTAAAATGGAAATAATAAAATAACATAACTCATAGGGTTGTTGACTCAGATGAGATGATTGTGAAAAAGGTTTAGCATAGCCCTGGCATGTAGCGACTACTTGGCTATCAATTCTGTTTCAGACACTTTAACTTGGCTGCGTGAATTTGGGAAAAATTTGTTTGCTCAGTTCTCTCATCTTTAAAATGAGGGGTTGAGTTAGACAGCCTCTACGGTCCTTTCGAAACCTAAAACCTTACCAGTTCTGAATATCTGATCTTCAAGGCTTCTTGCAATAATACATCTAATAAATCTGATCTCCAAATATTCTGATCCTACTTGGCCAACAGCAGAGCCAGGATTAGAAGGTCTTTCCCTTATTGCATGATCTTGGTTTAGGGGCGGGGAGAAATCCTTCGAGTTGATTGGTTTGGATGGAAGCGAGGGGGAAGAAATCTTTCTAGTTCTCTGGATTTGGATTGGGGGACGAGGAGATGTTCCATGCTATTGGCTCACGAGGGAAAGGGAACCTACGGCGCGGGGCCTTGTGGAAGTTGTAGTGCCTCTGAATTTATGCATATTTGTCCTATGGGGGCGGGGGTCCCTGCAGCTTTGGGGGATAAGGGAATATGGAACTCGCTTCGCTTTCGGAGCCTGGGGCTCGTACATCCCCTTGTTGTATCCCCGAAACCCTCGGTGATTAGAGCACTGTTTGCTTTTCATTCTCGTTTTCGTCACCAATAGCTATCCTGGTCCCGGATTAGTTTTAAAATTTTAGGAAAAGCGATAAAAGGAGCCTGGGCTGTGAAACCAACACCGTGCAATTTTGGGGAAGCTTCAGGGAGGCGGTGGGAGTAGCCAGATTGACACTCCTCCTCCCCAAAACCCAAACACTCAGAAGTCTCTTTTCCTCCTGCAGGCTTCGGTCTCACCCAGGATTCAATTATTAGTTTCATCCAGTTCTCTTAAATGTTATCTATTCTCGGTTTTTATATACTTCTTGTCGCCATGTCCTGTACTTCCAACTATATTTTGTAAGCCGCTTGAAACCCTGAACATTCTTTTGCTTATTCGTTTGATTGACATCTTTTTTGTCTTTTATATTTATTAACATTTACATATCACTCCCACTTTGTAAGAGATCTTTAACAAGACAATTAAATAAAACTAATAATACAGTAATCTCATCTGAAAATGCATGCAACATTTTACATCTTTACCCTCCTACTTCTCTATTAAAAAAAGGAAAATTTAACCGATCTCTTGGAGCTCCCACCACATTGAAAAAGAAAAAAGAATTTCTTGTAAGAAAAACACATATTCTGTGTATTTGCTTGATACTATTTAGAAAAATATCTATGACTTCTCTAATAGAAGCATGTTTCATCATTGGTTTTCTGGAACCATGAATGGTCAGTGTATTGATGATAGTTCTTTTGGCTTCCAAAATTGTTTTACAGGTGTTGTTATTGTATTAATTGGATAGTAGAAAATTTCACAATCAAACAAGGACAACTAGAGAGGATCACAGAAGATAAAATGGATATTTTTGATTACATAAAACTGAAGTTTTTGCACAAACCAATCCAATAAAGTTTTGATTAAAAGGGAAACATTTAATTGGGAGAAAAAAATCTCTGGAGCAAGTTTCTCTGATAAAAGTTTCATTTTCAAGATATGTAAGGAACTGATTCAGATTTATAAGAAAAAGAGCCATTCCCAATTGATAAAGGTCTAGTAATATGAACAGGCAGTTCTCAAGGGAAGAAACTCTAAATTAGCTATAATTATATGAAAAATGTTCCAAATCACTACTAATTAAAGAAATGCAAATCAAAATAATTCCAAGAGTCCATCTCACATTCAAATGGTCAAGATGATAAAAAAGGGAAATGATAAATGCTGGAGAAGTTGTATGAGGAAAGCGCATTAATGCCTTATTAGGGGACCAGTGAATGGGTACTCAAATTCTCTAAAGCAAGTTGAAATCATGCACAAAAGGTTACCAAAACAGTACTTGTCCTTTGATGGCACTATACCATGACGAGGCCCATTACCAGAAAAAATGAAAGAGTAAAAGGTTCTTTTAAGCACAAAAACACTAATTTTTGTTGATTAGTCATTTTCAGTTCTGTGTGACTCCTTGTGACATTTGGGGTTTTCTTGGCAGAGATATTGGAATGGTTTACCACTTACCATCTCCAGGTCATTTTACAGATGAGAAAACTGAGGCAGAGATAAGTGACTTATTCAGGATAACTCAGCTACTAAGATCAGATTTGAATTCAAGAAGAGGTGTGTTCCTGAATCCAGACCTGGCATTGGATCTGAGCAAATCACATACTTTATTTGCCTCAATTTCTTAATCTGTAAAAGCATCTGGAAAAAGAAATGGCAAACTATTCCAGCATTTTTTGCCAAGAAAGCCCTAAAGTTGGATATAACTGAAATGGCTGAATAACAAAAACAAAAGAACTGTGGACTTGGAGAGTGATGCTATCAAGTTGATCCCCTTTTTTTTTTCAGATGAGTACATTGAGTCCCCAGAGAGGTTGAATGTCTTGTCCAAGATGACAGACACTACTGGTAGAGCTAGTGTAAACCCAGAACTTCTTATTTTGAATCTTGTCCTCTCCATTCTGAACCACACTGTCTTTTGCTTAGTGTCCAGGACTTTTCTCATCACAACCATGCCTTCTGGGAGGAAATACCTAGGCCATATAGGTTTGTGATAAGTACAGAATGATCCCGTCCAAACTGCTCTGGACTTGGACAACTTGGTCTCGAATGCCAGTCCCTGTCACTTTCTGCTTTTGCAGCTGGGCCACTGAATCCAGGTTTCTGGGCTTCCCTTTCCTCAGCTATAAAGTGAAGGTGAACTTAAAAATCCTTCTAAATCTAAACCTAAGTCTTGTGAAAATTATACATGAAGTAAATGTTCAGGAAATAATTTTTTAAAAATGTATTTACTTAAAGCTTAAATACAAAATAGAAATAGAAATGTCATGTGTACAGAACATAAGAGAAAATTCAAAATATGAAACAATAAATTTCAAGAAAAAGGACATAAATCCTACACATTGTATTTAGCACTGTCCATCTTTGCTTTGCTTCCTTGTGGGTTTTTTTTGTTTTGTTTTGTTTTGTTTTTTTGGCTCTCTTCTGCGTGCTTTTTACTTTGTTCTTTTTTCCCTTTTACTTCTCCCCTTTCCCCCAAGCAGACTACGCTAAACATGAACATATTTAAACTATCTATCTATCTATCTATATACACAAACATACATATATACACATACATATATATATGGCTATCTATAACCATATACATATTCACATTTACATTCATATGTACCTATGTAAAATTGTACTAGTCTTATTTCTTTTCTGTTTCTCTGAAAGTGGATAACATCTTTCTTAGGTCCAAGTCTTTTCATATTTTTCTAAAGTCATCAATTCATCGTTTCCTATTCCATAGTAATAATCCAAACTTCTATTATGTAGTTATTTTTAAATAGTCTAAACCAATATTGATTAATATGGCTGACTTATAACATAGGTTCCTTATGTGTGAGACAGTATCATTCCTAAAAACTATCAGAGACTCTCAGAGTAAGAAAAAGCAAAAAGGGGTTTATTGATCTCTCTTGAAAGGGCATCTCCCATTTCACAAGGTGTTTGTCAGCAAGGAAGTGCAAAGCATAAAGTGCAAAACATCAGTTTAAATAGCTTGAATGTAGAAGTGACCCCCACCACTACCCCAAGGCTGGCCTTTTCTCTCACTGTCTGGGGGAGGCCAGGCTTACATTCTAATCCCAGAAATCTAACCCAGAAACAAAAGAAAACAAGTCAATAATAATAAACTCAATTTAAATTTTTTTAGAGAACTGCTATACTGTGACATTAAAATGGTTTTTACATTTTCAAATAAAATTTTATTGTATTTAAACATGTAAAAATCATTCTTAGCTCACTGGCCTTACAAAAACAGAAGGTAGGCAGAATTTGGGCCTTAGGTTTATTTTGCTGATCCCTGCCTCAGCCCCATAAAAGTTATATCAAACAAACAGGCAGAGAGATAGAATATATTCAAAGAGAGGAATGAGACCACATATAGACAGAGAAAATAGGTGTGGTTGCCTATTTGCAGAAAATGTTGAAACACACGTGTGACATTTAGGAATTCCTCTTACTACTCCTTGTCCAAAGCCAGTTCAATTTCTTGGCCTCTTGAAATTAATTCATAACCGATAGTATTGGATTTAGGATGAGGAAAAAAGCCAGCCTGTTAAGTTTATTAGTTCTGTGTCCACGAGTAAATCACTTTTCTTAGCATTGGTATTCTGAAGAATAAATGAGAATGCAGCAATCCCATTGTTGTTGCATATTTATTCCACAAGGTGGGGTCATTATAGGGAGGATAAGAGAAATTACATTTCATTATTTTCATAGTCTCTTATTGGATTTACATAGTCATTACATAGTGCTTATACTTTCCTGCTTGACAAATTCTTATTCTATACAGAAGTATTCCTCCTTGATTTTAAATACAACCATAGAAATATGATCTGGAATCATCTGAAAATCTTCAGTTTCTGTAGAGGCAAATAACTTTTCTCTCCAAGTTTTATTTTCCTCATCTGTATCTATTGTTCTCTCCATTATGTTAGAAATACACTTTTGACACTGAAAATCAGATATCGAAGAAAATTTACTAAAGAAGAATCTTAAGGAATTGTTTTAATATTTCTGGTCAGTTGCAGGCTCTGCTCCTCTTTGGGAAGAGGAAGGGCTGAGTCCAAAAGTGGGGAGCTTTATATTTGTTACTTTGGCACAGTCCCTTCCTTCAGAGACCGGATTGGCCTGTTTCCTTTCAAGTTATAATCTTTCTGATGGGCCCAGTATAAATTTCCCCTAAATATATATAAACATGTTCCCCTCCCTCAACAGACATCCCATCTTCAAAAATGGTGGAAAATGGGGGGGTAAAGCCAAGATGGCAGAGTGAAGACATGACTCTCTGTGTCCTCCTCAGACCTTCTCTCAAACAAACAGAAATTTATGCCTCTGGACTGATTTTTAACACAAATATTTGGATTACAAAACACTTCTTGCAGAAAGTACCTCTGAAGAGCTTCATAACAGGTCTGTTTCAGTCAGGCAGGGGCTTGGGTAGGGGCTCAGGCAATTCAGAGGCATGGCAGACTTTTAAACAGCCAGAGAGTTTATCTGAGGCTCTCAGGACACTCTGCCCTGATTATTGGCAGGTGCTCTGGCAGATTTGCCTTTTGTAAAAGGTAGATTGGAACTGGATCTGCAAACACAAGATCCTACCCCTACCGGCCCAGCACCGGAAGTTAATAATCAGAATTGCCCCAGGGCAAACTACCATAGCTGCCCGCTTCTTGGCTTTAAACAGACCCCAAGCTTTAAAAAAAAAAAAAAAAATGAGTAAGAAATAGAAGAGAGCTCTCACCATAGACAGCTTTTATCAAGAGAAAAAAGAACAGACCCCAGATCCTGAGGTTCCTATAGGCAAAGCAACTCCAGAGATAGCCACCAAGGGAGACACGACCTGGTTCCCCTTTCATAAGGATTTCCTGGAAGACTGCATAAAGAATCTCAAAAGAGAGTTAGATGAGAAATGGAAAAATGAATTGAGATCAGTGCAAGAAGAATATAATGCCCTGCAAAAGAGATATGATAAAGACACCAATTTACTGAAAAACAAAATTGGTGAAGTGGAAAAAGTATGCAATGAACAAAAAAATTCAATTGGCCAGTTACAAAAGGAGCTAAAAAAGGTAACCAAAGAAAATAATACATTAAAAATTAAAATTGAACAAATGCAAGTGAATGACTAAATAAGACTCTAAGAATCAGAAAAAAATGAAAAAAATAGAAGAAAATATTGTTGGAGACAAAGAGACTGTAAGAGACATCACCAAACCCCTGCCCCCAAAAAGTACATACCAGGAAGCAAGATACGATCAAATACCTCAAGAAAGTGTCAAACAGGCATCCTGCTTCAAGAAGTCACACATACACAAAGATTCCTCCCCTTATTCAATTTCCTGACAAATGGTCAACAAATGTTACATCCTTTGTTATATGAAAATTTACTTTGATACACAATGTATAAAAACCCTGTACTGAGCCTCAATAAACGAGCTATTCTGTCCCTACACAGAGTGGTCTCCATTCTTTCCTTTCACAGCCCATCCCCAGGTTGAAGCCTCCCCAGCCTCTTTGGCTCACAGGCCGATGCGAGATCTCAGGCACCCCTAGCTCGAGACCCGCGGGTCGGGTCAAAATATGAAATATCTCCTAGGAAAAACAACAGACTTGGAAAATAGATCTAGAAGAGACAATCTAAGGATTATTGGACTTCCTGAAAGGCAGGAGGACTGTTTGGGGGAGGTGGTCATCAAAAGCAAAATACTGGGGAGGGGGAAAGGGAGAAAGGAGAAAGGAAAGAGAAAAACATAACTTGGGTAAGTAAGATATCAGGAAATACAGATTTAGTTATTTTAACTTTGAATGTGAATGGGATGAACTCTCCCATAAAGCAGAAGAAGATAGCAGAGTGGATTAAAAACCAGAATCCAGCAATATGTTATCTACAAGAAACACATCTAAAGCATAGAGACACATACAGGGTGAAGGTAAAAGGCTGGAGCAGAATCTATTATGCTTCAGGTGAATAAATAAAAGCAGGGGTAGCAATCCTGATCTCAGACCAAGTAAAAGCAAAGATAGATCTAATTAAAAGAGATAAGGAAGGAAACTATATTTTACTAAAGGGTACCATAGATAATGTTGCAATATCAATATTAAATATATATGCACCAAGTAGTATAACATCCAAATTTCTAGAGGAGAAATTAAAAGAGATGCAAGAAGAAACAGACAGCAAAACTATACTAGTGGGGGATCTCAACCTTGCTCTCTCAGAATTAGATAAATCAAACCACAAAATAAATAAGAAAGAAATTAGGGATGTAAACAAATTATTAGAAAAGTTAGATATGATAGCTCTTTGGAGAAAATTGAATGGAGACAGTAGGGAGTTTACTTTTTTCTTTGCAGTTCATGGAACTTATACAAAAATTGACCATGTGTTAGGGCATAAAAACCTCCAAATCAAATGCAGAAAGGCAGAAATAGTAAATGCATATTTTTTCAGATCATGATGCAATAAAACTCATATGTAATATAAGGCGAGGAGAAAATAGACCAAAAGTTAATTGGAAATTAAATAATCTAATTCTAAAGAATGAATGAGTGAAAGAGCAAATCATAGACACAATCAATAATTTCATCCAGGAGAATGACAATAATGAGACAACATACCAAAATTTGTGGGATACAGCCAAAGTGGTTATAAGGGGTAATTTTGTATCTCTAGATGTGTAAAATAGAGAAAGAGAAGATCAATGAACTGGGCTTACTATTAAAAAAACTAGAAAAAGAACAAATTAAAAATCCTCAATTAAATACCAAATTGGAAATTCTGAAAATAAAAGAGGAGATTAATAAAATTGAATATAAGAAAACTATTGAATTACTAAATAAAACTAAGAGTTGGTTTTATGAAAAAAACAACAAAATAGATAAGCCTCTGGTTAATTTAATAAGAAAAAGGAAAGAGGAAAATCAAATTGTTAGTCTCAAAAATTATAAGGGAGAACTCTCCTCCAATGAAGAGGAAATTAGAGCAATAATTAGGAGTTACTTTGCTCAACTTTATGCCAATAAATTTGATAATCTAAATGAAATGGAGGAATATCTACAAAAATATAGACTGCCCAGGTTAACAGATGAGGAAATAAATTATTTAAATAGCCCCATTTTAGAAAAATAGAACAAGCTATTAATCAGCTCCATAAGAAAAAATCTCCAGGGCCAGATGGATTTACATGTAAATTCTACCAAACATTCAAAGAACAATTAATTCCAATACCATATAAACTATTTGAAAGAATAGGGAACGAAGGTATACTACCAAATTCCTTCTATGATACAGAGATGGTGCTGATAGCTAAACCAGGTAGTTTCAGCTAAACTCTGAAAACAGAGAAGGAAAACTATAGATCAATTTCCCTAATGAATATTGATGCAAAAATTTTAAATAAGATATTAGCAACGAGATTACAGAAAGTCATCCCCAGGATAGTACACTATGACCAAGTAGGATTTATACCAGGGATGCAGGGCTGGTTCAATATTAGGAAAACTATCAGCATAATTAATTATATTAATAACCAAACTAACAAAAACCATGTGATTATCTCAATAGATGCAGAAAAAGCATTCGATAAAATCCAACACCCATTCCTATTAAAAACACTAGAGAGTATAGGAATAAATGGGCTTTTCCTTAAAAGGATTAGTAGTATCTATTTAAAACCATCAGCAAGCATCATATGTAATGGAGTCAAGCTAATTCAAATTAAAATAATATCTTAGCATATTCTCAAAATTTTGAGATCTATGATGAAGTTTCATTTTAAGATGACAAGAAAAATTCCTGAAACTTTGGGGATAATTCAAGGAACTTACCTCATTCTGAAAGAAAAGAAAAAGGAAAAACAAACTAGGTAAATAGCAACTTTTTGCTAACTCTTCCTTTACTCCTATCTTGTCCCAAGTCCCTTTCTGCTCCTTTGGGAAAGAACCCCAGAAGGTATTAAGGGACCCTCTCCATTCCATTCCCCAGAGTGATATTGGGTATATCTCAGTCTTGGGGATTGCTAACGAGATGGATATAGCCCAAGTCCCTTTGTTTGCTAACTCTTCTTATCTCAGAACTGTAGGAAAATTCAAATTCTGCCTCACCTGTAGAAATAGGGGATGTAGCAAAACTGTGGGGACTCCACACAACCTTATCTAAACACTTCTCCAACTCAGTGGGGTTAAGGCCCAATGGTTAGCATTCCCTGAGCTGGGTACCAATTACCCTAGCTTTCAGCAAGTTCTATCCAGGGACTGCCTGAGAATTCAGGCAACCCTGGCACCACCAAGCATGGCAATGTGAGATAAGAAAGCCGGTCAGCCTCTGCATTTGACATCCTTAAATATTCCTGTGAACCCAATTAAGACCTGAAACTGCTCTTCCTCAGGACTCCTGGAAACACTGGAAACAGACTGGATGGAGAAGGGTGACATTGCCTGTGCCCTTCTCTCCTTCACTCTAGCTTTCTCTCCCGTTATTTCCCACTTTTTCCAGGTGTGACTTTAACAACATTCTGAGGAGGAGAGTTTGCTCCCAGTCTTTTCTCTCCAGCTCTCTGTGTCATTCTGTGGGCTCCAGCAGTGGGGAAATAACTCCTTAGTCTTTAGCCAGGCTAGGGAGCTCCGTGGGCAATGGGGGCCTTCAGGAGTGTTAGGGGTGCCCTCAGCATCCCTCAAGCAGCCCACATGAGACTTGATGTGTTATTTACAAAGGCTCCATTCCCAAAGGTCACCATCCTCACCCTGGATGACACCCCATTTATACTAGCTACTTCCCAGGGGAATAATCTTAACCTGTTTTCTTTCCAGAAAGGATCTCTTGCCCATAGAATCATTGTGGGATATCCATTCCAAAAGTGTTCTGGCAAACTCCCTCATGATGCTGGTGCTTCACCACCTCCCTTGAAGCTTCTTTATAACCTCCTTAAACTAACATTCCTGTTGGTAGATTTGTTTCCTCCAGGCTCCAAGCTACGAACTTCCAACTATTTGTTCACTCTGAATACCACTGACTGATTCTGACACTCAGGACCCCTCTGAACAAATGTTGGAGGGGATGTGGGAAAACTGGGACTGATAACATTGTTGGTGGAACTGTGAATGGATCCAACCATTCTGGAGAGCAATCTGGAACTATGCTCAAAGAGTTATCAAATTGTATACCCTTTGACCCAGCAGTGTTTTACTGGGCCTATATCCCAAAGAGATTTTTTTTTATTATTATTAAAACTTTTTATTTGCAAAACATATGTATGGGTATTCTTCAACACTGACTCTTATAAAGCTTTCTGTTACATTGTACATGGCAACAACAAGACTATATGATGATCAATTCTGATGGACATGGCTCTCTTCAACAATGAAATGTTTCACACCAGTTCCAATTATTGTTCAGTGATGAAGAATGCCATCTACACCCAGAGAGAGGCCTGTGAGGTCTGAGTATGGATCACAATATATCATTTTCATGCTCTCTGTTGATGTTTGCTTGCATTTTGTTTTCCTTACCAGGTTTTTTTTTTTTCTTGTAGATCCTATTTTTCTTGTACAACAAGATAACTGGATAAATTTGTATACATAAATTTGATTTGTCATATATTTTTACATAATTAACATGTATGAGACTTCCTGCCATCTAGGGGAGGGGGTGGGAGGAAGGAGAGAAAAATTTGGAACAGAAAGTTTTGCAAGGGTCAATATTGAAAAATTACCCATGAATATGTTTTGCAAATAAAAGGCTTTAATGAGAGAGAAAAAAAGAGATTAGATATTTAAGAAGAAGAAAAAAAAAGGAAAAGGAAAAGCATCACAGGAGGAGAAAGCATGGAACTCATCACACCTTATGCCACTGTAAGGATCAAAGTTGTTTTGTTCCGCCCCCCCCCCCCCCAGATAATGGAAGATCTGAAGAATTAGAATCAGAAATATGATAGATAGTAAGTAGCCATGATTCTGGAACAGAAAGTGAGAACTAGACATAGCTCCATAGTATCACTAAGGAAGAAAGTGGATTAATTTAAGAGAATGAAGTTTACATGCAAATGACCATGTTTAGTGATATTTCTCAGGGATATTGTATAGCAAAATTAAAGAAAGATAGCCTCTCTGGGAAGGATTAATTTACCTTATTCTATCCTTCCTCTAAACACAGAATTTCAACTTGTGAATTTTATGATAGTTTCCCAAGGGGTCCTGATCATTTTTAGCTTCAGAATCTATAGAAGAAATTATCTATTCATAAGTTCTCAAATTAGAAAATGATTCTGAAGAATAAAATTGGAAATCTCATGGAGGGCAGATTGACCAAAATCTCACTAAAGTATAAGTCTCATATTTATCAACAGTCAAAAACACATGATTATTTCAATAGATGCAAAAAAATCTTTTGACAACATAAAACACTTAATTTATGCTAAAAAAAAAAAACTCCCACAAAAGGTAAAGGCTTTTATAGAGATTTTTTAAAAATTATAAAAAAATCTGTATAGATGATGAAATTAAAACTATTTCTAGTCATGTGAAAAGGTGCTCCAAATCACTACTGGTCAGAGAAATGCAAATTAAGACAACTCTGAGGTACACACCTGTCAGGTTGGCTAAAATGACAGGAAATGATAATGACAAATGTTGGAAGGGATGTGAGAAAACTGGGACACTGATACATTGTTGGTGGAACTGTGAATGGATCCAAACATTCTGGAGAACAATTTGGAACTATGCTCAAAAAGTTATCAAACTGTACATACCCTTTGATCCAGCAGTGTTTCTATTGAGCTTATATCCCAAAGGGACCTTAAAGGAAGGAAAAGGACCCACATGTGCATGAATGTTTGTGGCAACCCTTTTTGTAGTGGCTAGAAACTGGAAGCTGAATGGATGCCCATCAGTTGGAGAGTGGCTGAATAAATTATGGTATATGAATGTTATGGAATATTATTGCTCTGTAAGAAACGACTAGCAGGACGATTTCAGAGAGGCCTGGAGAGACTTGCATGAACTGATGCTGAGTGAAATGAGCAGAACCAGGAGATTATTATACACGGCAACAACAAGACTATATGATGATCAATTCTGATGGACATGGTTCTTTTCAACAATGAAATGTTTCAAACCACTTCCAATTGTTCAGTGAAGAAAGCCATATGCACCCAGAGAGAGGGATATGAAATGTGGACCACAACATAACATTTCCATGGTTTCGATGTTTGCTTGCATTGTTTTCTTTCTCAGATTTTTTTTTCTTCTAGATACGATTTTTCTTGCACGGCAATGATAAGTGTGGAAATATGTATACCCATATTTGATTTGTCAGGTATTTTAATATAATTAACATGTAGTGGATTTCCTGCCATCTAGGGGAGGATTGGGGACTAGGGGAGAAAATTTGTAACAGAAAGCTTTGTAAGGGTCAATGTTGAAGAATTACCCATACATATGTTTTGCAAATAAAAAGTTTTAATTTAAAAAATATATATCTGTATAAAACCAAAAGCAGGCATCATATAGAATATACTAGAAGGTTTCTCAATAAATAAGAGGAATAAAGCAGGAGTGTCCATTCTCCCCACTATGATTTGATATTGTTTTAGAAATGCTAACATAGGTATAAGGCAGAAATTAAAGACAAAGATAACCAAAGAGGAGACAATATATTTTTATTTGGTGGTGATGGGATTTATTTATAAAATCCTAAGGAATCAGTAGATACTGATAGAGTAAATAACTTTAGCAAAGATGCAGATTAAAAAATGAATCCACAAAAATCAACAGCATTTCTTCATAGTAATAAAATTCAATAGGCAATAATAGAACGGGAAGACCTATCCAAAATAACTAAAAAATAAATATATCTACTAAAGCACATTTAATACCTATACAGTCAGGTACAAAAATGAAACAAAACAAAACAAAAAACTTAAATAGAGGAAGTATTTAAAACTCATAGCTAAGCAATGCAAATATACTAAAAATGATACTACCACCAAAAACAATTCATAGTTTTATTGCTATATTAATCAAACTATCAAAGAACACTTTACATAACTCAGTACAATAATGAGAAAGTTATTTTGATCTAGAACATCAAGAAAAAATTTAAAAGGTAGGGATAAAAGGAAAGCAGCACTTTTAGACCAGAGCTAAATTGTAAAGCAATAGTCATAAAAACAATTTGAAATTGGCTGAAAAAACTGAAGTAGGTTAATGAGACAGATTAGATAAGGGAGAATAGGAAACAGTGGAACTTACTCTTTGATAGATCACTCTTTGGTTAAACCAGAAACATTCATTACTTAGAATTCTCTAAAAACTGCTGGGAAAACTGGAAAACTGTCTGGGAGAAATTAAGCTTAAAACAATTCCTTTAAAAAATTTTTAATAATAGCTTTTTTATTTTCAAAATATAAGCAAAGATAGTTTTTAACATCTACCCTTGCGTTCCAAATCCTTTTCTCTCCTTTCCCCCTAGATAGTAAGTGTTCGAATATTTGCTAAATATGTATAATTCTTTGTATTACATGCATATGTATGTTATATGTATAACACATTTCCACATTTATCATGCTGCACAAGAAAAATGAGATCAAAAAGAGAAAAAAAAATTACAAAGAAAAAAAGCAAGCAAACAACAAAAAGGGTGAAAACACTATGTTATGGATTCACATTCAGTCCCCACAGTCCTCTCTCTGGGTGCAGTTGGCTCTCTCCATCCAAGAACATTGGAACTGGCCTGAATAACTTCATTGTTGAAAAGAGCCACGTCCATCAGAATTGATCATCACATAATCTTGTTGCTGTGTACAATGATCTCCTAGTTCTCTCACTTCATTTATCATCAGTTCATGCAAGAATCTTAAGATCTCTCTGAAATCATCCTGCTGCTTATTTCTTATAGATTATTCCATAACATTCATATACCATCGTTTATTCAGCCATTCTCCAATTGATGGGCATTCATTCAGTTTCTAGTTTCTAGCCACTACAAAAAGGGCTGCCACAAACATTTTTGCACATGTGGGGCCCTTTCCTTCCTTTAAGATCTTTGGGATATTAGCCCAATAGAAACACTGCTGGGTCAAAGGGTATGCACAGTTTGATAACTTTTTGAGCATAGTTCCAAACTGCTCTCCAGAATGGTTGGTCCAGTTCATAACTCTATATTATATTATTTATATTATAATTTCCCCCCCCCCAAGTTTTCTGCTTCTCTACTAATCTTGTCTGTATTGGTTTTGTTTGTACAAAACCTTTTTAACTTAATATAATCAAAATTTCATAATGTTCTCTAGTTCTTTTTTGGACATAAATTTCTTCCTTCTCCATAGATCTGAGAGTTAGATTATCCCTTGTTTTTCTAATCTGCATATATCACCCTTTATATTTAAATCATGAACCCATTCAGACCTTATCTTGGTATAGGGTAAAACCAATTCCTTATAATAAATTCCACAATATAGCTTAAATACTATATAAAACAATGAGAAGAGAATTAAATACTCTCATATCTATGAGCTGGAGAGATACTTTTTAACCAAACAAAGATTAGAGGCAATTACAAAAAAGATAACATGTAATTTTGATGACACAAAACTGAAAAGCTGCTGTACAGACAAAATGCACATGATACCACCTTAATTTTCGTTGGTTTCAATTTCAAAACATTTTGTCTTAAATCCATAAAATACAAAAGCATTCTTTATAATCCTATTCTTTAATATTGCAAATTTTTATTTCATTATTTTCTCTGATTTAACTTGGATAATGTAAGGGATATATCTTTTCTTGTATCACTTCACATTTTCTGGTTATTTTAGTGTGTATTTTAATAGTGTAGGTATGGTTAGCCACCTCTGGACTTTAGCCACAGCAGATATAAAAATTATTTTCTGGATGTCATTCTAGCAAAGGTAGAAGATACTGGTACAAAGTTATGTGCCTTCATTTTCAAGTACTGAAATTAAAATTAATATGTGAAATGGGTCCACAGCTGCTACTCCTTCTGTGAGAAATAATTCATTTGGACCCCTACTCTACTCCATTAATCAATTTGATAGAATCATATAAAAATTCTATATATAGTCCCCAGATTTACAGATTCTAAGTTCACTTACATAACTATAGGAAGTTAACTAAAGGGCCTTCATCCTTGTTTTTCCTTGTTATGGTGACCAAACCCCATGTGGCAGAGATGATAAATACATGGAAAGTCCTCACAAATATTTCTGCACCTCCAGATCAGTCCCTTGTCTGATAGCAGCATCTTATGACATTTAAGTCACCAACTGTGATTATATTTCTTTCTGAGCAAACTAAGGAGAAGCCTATCCATCGTGTGTGGTGGTATTCCTTACTTCACCCAACTTGTTATCTGGCTGATGTGTTATTTTGCTTTTTTTAGCTTATGTGTCACATGTCAATCAGTGGAACTATTCTGTATTTGATATAGCTGTCCTGAAATGATTGGATATCTGACCGTATAAAGGCCCCTGGAAGGAGGTGGCACCTTAGATTGTAAGATCTGAGGGAATCGTGGATCCTTTAAAAAAGTACCTTTGTCTCAGAGCTTGATTTCAGTCTCTTTTATTGTAGGTGGGATCATTTTAACCCCCACATTCCCCTTTGTGTGGGAGAGGGTGCTAGGCTCCCCCTTACCCAAGTTGACTACTTGGAGGTGTCTCCAGCTACAAACAGAAAACCTTTAATTGCTTCTTGCAAGTGGCCCAGCATACCAACTGGGGCAATCCAGCATGATGTGGCCCACCAGTGCAAAAGCAGAAACTGGATGATAAAGCAGAAAAGGTGTGGGTCCACCCCTCTTCCCTGTTGATCTTTAAATTCATTGGTTGGACTGAATTCCTCAGGAACAAGGAAGTGGTTTTTGACTAATGGACAAAAGCTTTCTACTTTCTGGGGATCATGTGACTTCCTGAAACTTAGGCCAAGGGTGTGACCTTCTTTACCCTACAGTCTTCTGAGAATAGGAGTCATGTGACTTCTTGAAACAGGCACAAGGTCTAATCTGCTTCACTTTACAATCTTCTGAGAAATCTTCATTCCACTTATCTCTGGTGCAATTCAAGGAAACGAGGGAAAACAAAATAGTTCTTTCTTATCTTTCTCAGGAGTTGGGTTTCCAATATTTAAGTCTCACAAAACCTTCTAATGGAGGGAGGAAAAGAGTCATGTGGGACAAATTCTATGGATCCAGAGTGCAATTTTCAGAAGATTCAAGATAGTAACAAGCAAATAAGGGCAGATTGTGTACCTGGGAAGATAAAAATAGAAATTTCATCAAGAATATCTTGTCACTTGCAGTTTAGGGTAACTTCTTTCCCCTCCATTTCTTTTCTCCTTGGAACATTTTTTCTTTCTTTTCTTTTCTCAGGTTTTGATATCATCAGAGAAACAGAATTACAGCAGAAAATTTCCAGACTATCAAAATTTAAGTCAGTGTGAATTAGAAAGGAAATGGAAAAATTCTGTAGAAGAAAGACTAGAAATTTAGAGGAATTCACAAAGCATCTAGGTCACTATATAGGAAAGAAACCTGAATATCCTACTGTGAAAGAATCTTTAGACCTTCATCCACAGCAGAAAACCAAACCAGGGAAAATTTAAAAATGTCCTCATTAGAGAAAAATCACCTAAACATCAGAGAATTCTCACAGGAGACAAACTAAGATCATGAATTCAGGATCTTTTTAAGAAAGTATTGACAACATAAAGGAAAGAAAATGTAATGGGGTGAATGGACTCTAGTAAAAGATCATGTTCCTGGTAGCAACCTAGTATTTTGAGTGGGCCCCTAGTGAGGAGCAAACTGACACTGTGGAATTAACTCTTACAGACAGGACAATACTGTACTGAAGCTCTTTGTAACTTTATACAATCTGGAGCTATAGACATCAATTCTTGAGACAGCCACAATCATCAATGGATTTATTGATGTAAACAATCAGCATAGTTGGCTCACCATATTTTGGGTCCTTTGCTATAAAAAGTCCCACCTCTGCATAGTTCATGAGAAATTTTTCCTGCTTGTTAAAAACTTTATAATAAAGCTTTACCCTTTGACCTGGAGATGGTTTGAGTCTATGAATTCATTCTGACTCCTCAACTTTGTGATTTGTGGGACCTCATCAAATATTCTAAATTTGGAAAATGTTTCACTTGGTGAGTATATTATAGAAGGTATCAAAGAAATATACTAAAAAAGAAACATTAAAATATATTCAACATGGGAAATGTTTTTG
The DNA here is from genome assembly GCA_023553655.1 of Myrmecobius fasciatus. Classification (NCBI taxonomy): domain Eukaryota; kingdom Metazoa; phylum Chordata; class Mammalia; order Dasyuromorphia; family Myrmecobiidae; genus Myrmecobius; species Myrmecobius fasciatus. The sequence goes on along the minus strand of JAJPUD010001469.1, from coordinate 272,732 downwards.
TAAGACCATGTCTTAAAAGGCAACAGTATATAAATACGGGGGGGGGGGGCGGGGCAAATCCTGTGTCACCTAAGTTGTGAAAAAAGCTTCAAGTAAGAGAGACCTCACATTAAGGAGACCTTTCTCTTTAAGAGACCTCCAACTACCATTAAATACCATTAAAGAAAAGCTTCAGAGATCTAGCCTTACTATTAATTTAAGAATTCATGTTGGAAAGAAGCCATAAATATAACTATAGATTGTATAAAAAGCTTCAGACAGATATTAGGCTTTATGTATGAGGTAACATACCTAAGAAAGGAAACATGATAATTCTACCACATTAATATAGTTGATAGGCATTTCCCTATTCCTACCCCAACCATGCATATACATTTCCTGGTAGACCCCAAGAAAAATGATCAAGTGGATGATTTTTTTTTTTTTTTTGCCAACTGTTCAACTTCCTTTGTTATCTCTCTGAAAATCCTGAATTCTTTTGCCTCCACTCTAGCATTCTACTCAAACACGTGGCTCCTTCATGACCTCATTAGGTAACTAGACTGAATGTGATAAAACTTATAAATCTAAGGGATTTAAACCTTAATATGTTGATATTTCCCAATAACATTTTATTTTAATAGAGCCCTCTAATTATATATTAAGAAAAAATGTCTATCCTTCCACTACAAGGTTCTCTCTTAACTTTATTTGTATCTCATTCTTTATCATATTTACATCCCAAAAAGTAGTTACTGGTGGCATATGTCTTATGTCTTAAGGTTAAGGGCTTCCCTGTAGAAGGACCAATATAAACAAAGTCATAATGGATGAAAGAATACAGGATGTGTTTAATGATGGTAATTTGTTCATTTTGGATGGAACAAAGGACATATAAAAGGAAGTAAATAGTTTGTGGAAAAACTAGAAAGGTAGTTTAGAGACAGATTAAATAGGCTTATGGATGACAGATTTTACTTGGTAAATAAATGGAGAGTTAATGATGGTTTTTTTTAAGGAATGAAGTTACAAGATCATTGTTGTATATAAAGAAGATTAACCTAGAGACAGTGTGTAGGATAGATTGGAGTGAGAAAAGACTAGATGAAATAGATAGAGGATTTGAATTAGAATGGTGAGAACTAGACAGTAAAGGGCAGGTGGGAGATATAGGTAGGGACTAGAGAATGGGTAACTGACCAGACTTCAGGATTTAGAAAGGGATGGAATTAAGGAGACTGAAGAACTATTGGAAAGGAGAGCCACCCATTTCTTTGAGAGCAGAGAAAAAATTGAGCCTCTGGATAGAAAGGGGCAGCTAGGTGGTGAATATGGATAGAGTGCAGAATCTGAAGTCAGGAAGATCTGATTTCCTGCCTGACACTGGCTGTGTGACCCTGGATAAGTCACTTAATCCTGTTTGCCTCAGTTTTCCTGTAAAATAAACTAGAGAAGGAAATGGAAAACCACTTTAGTATCTTTCTAAAAAAAACCTGGAATGGGGTCATGAAGAATAAGTTGGAATTGAACAAATGGATAGAAAACAGGAAAAGGAGATGTGAGGGAGTACCAGTTAGTTGTCCTCTATCAGCAATGCAAAATTGGAACAATAGTCTAGATAGGTGAAGGGGAAGGATTATATTTTTTTGGGGGGGAAGGTTTAAATTTTTTTTACTTAAACTTTTTTTTGCGTTTTAAAATTTGTATTTAATATTTTATCTCTCCCCTAATTACACACAAAGAAAATTTCAACATTTTTTTTTTCTTCTTCAAATTTTGAGTACTAAATTCCCTCCCCCCAGGGAAGGCAATTTGACATAGGTTATAAACATGTAGTCACACGAAACATATTTCCATGTAAGTCATGCTGTGAAAGAAAAGTTACATCTGTAAAAGAAAATGACAAAATAACTAGCATTTTTAATCCTGTGAGGATTTGCAAAGCATTTCACATTTGGTGACTCTACTCCATATAACAGTAATAAATGATCAACTTCGTAATAAATAGTATTTACATAGAGCCTACTTGTATCAGGCATTACGCTAATGTTAGCTCATTATATCTCCACATCAATCCTGGAAACTAAATTCTATTATTATTATTATTTTACATAGGTCAGTTGACTTGCCCAGTATCACAGTGCCAGAGGCAGCATTCAAACTCAGGTCTTGTTTATTCCAAGTCCCACACTCTAATCGCTGCGCCACCTAGCTGTCCGCTACAAAGGAAGTAAACGACAAAAACAGACTTCATGTGTGCGCGCGTAGTTGAGCAAACTGTGATGGGGGTTAAAACAAAGAATGTGATGGGGCACGCTGGAATGAAGCGGGGCGGCCCCGCTGTCACTGCCTCTGGGTGTCTTTCCAGGGGTCCTGAGGAGAAGGTCGCCTGCGGGTCGGCCCAGCACCCAAGATCAGCAAATTAACCCCAGACTGGGTCTCCCCATCCCCACTCTAGATCCAAGATTCCTATGCACCCCCTTCAGCGTGGGGTCTTGGCCCCAGAGCGCAGGCGCCGCGTAAACTCTGACAGCTGCGCAGTGTCTGAGGTCCTAAACCTGAGTGGAAGACTGCGTTTAGTTTCACCGGAGCCCATCTCTCTTGTGCTGAAAGGGCAGGTTTCCCCTTTTTTTTTCAGTCGTGCCTTTACGACCTACTGTAGAGTTTTCTTAGCAAGGATACTGTAGTGGTTTGCCATTTCCTTATCCTGTCCCTTTTGCGGATGAGGAAACGGAGTCAGTCAAGTGACTTGCCTAGGGTCACTAAGCAACCGTTGGAAGCAAATTTTGAACTCTGATCTTTCTGACTTCTAGCCCCGCATTCTATCCAATACATCACCTAGCTGCTTAAATGACAGTCCTGCTCACCAATCAGAAGAGACTCCACCCACCTGACTACAGGGAGGCTCTTGCGTCCCTTTCCCCACCTACAAGACGTAGGTTTCCGGCCTCTGGCTGAGCCGGGATACTGGGCATCCTGGGGAGCTGGGAGTGAGTGTTCCGGGACCTCCCGGGGGCAGTTCAGTCGCCTCCGTCCGAACTCGTCTCCCCCGGGGTTCACCCTGTTTAGAAACCTTGAAGCATCTAGAGAAGAAGGACTAATGCCCTCGTTTTATAGGGAAGTGACGTCATTAGTCCGGCCATTCCCTTCTGCTCTAGCAAGGGCTGGGGGAAGCAGGTGGTATAAAACTACTTCTGCTGCCAATAAGAAGCTGCTGTTTGAGTTCAACTATAAGGCGTCATTCATTTCCAGTGAGAAAAGATTCAGTATTAGGTATTGCATAGGCATGTTTTAAATAAAATTTTATGTTTTGTTTGCACATAGCGTACACTTCCACTGACTTTGCCCCCCCCCCCCCCAGAGATATAATAAACAGAAGTCCAGCAAAATTAATGATATATTTCTTAATGGCTTGACATATATAGTCAGTTCTCGATTAATATAAGTGGACAGATCTGCAGACCTGCCTCTTCCCAGGAGGGGCCCTGTCTTTTTCGAGGCACCACCAATTTGTGCAATGCAAAAACTGTAGCATGCACTTAATAAAAGTTTGCTTCTTTCCTCCCCTGACCGTCCTAATCCGTATGTGGAAAAAGTCTGAATTAATACACAGTATTCCATACCTATGTTATTCCACCTTTGCAAAGGTGGCTTCTCATTTCTCTGGAGCCAATTCGGTGCTCATAATTTTGAGGCATTTGCTTTTCATTATTTCCTTCCATTTATGTTATATTCTAAGTTGTGTAAACTAATTTCATTCATAAAATCTTGTTATGCTTCTCTATATTCATAGTTTCTTTTTTTTTTTTGCTGAGGCATTTGGGGTTAAGTGACTTGCCCAAGGTCACACAGCTAGGCCGTGTTAAGTGTCTTGAGTTCAAATTTGAACTCAGGTCCTCCTGACTTCAGGGCTAGTACTCTATCCACTGTGCCATCTAGCTGCCCCTATTCATAGTTTCTTACAGCATATTAATATAAATTGTAGCACAATATACTTAAACATCCAACTGATGGATACAGAAGTACTTTTTGATGACTTGCTGCCAGGTATCTAGACCCAGAAACTGATTAGATTTCAATTGTTGCCTCTTACCTACCACTTAATAATTTACATATAGCAAGTGTCTAATAAATAGTTCCTGAATAAATGAATATTGGAAGAGTAAACTCACACCTACCCTCTGGTATGGTATGGTTCACCTAAAAGTCAGGATACCAACTAAAGTAATTTAATTTTCCCAGTATTAAAAATATTAACAGGGGAGAAAGGTGATGGAGATACGGCGATGAACTGAGCTTCAGAGTAAAATCAACTAGGAAAGCACACTTTGTAATAGTTCTCCAGTTAAGCCCTATTTCCTCCCTAATTTAAATCTGCTCAAAGTCAAGACATAATTTTTGTTTTAGAATAGAAATTATGGGACTCCTTAAGAAACTGTCATTCTGTCACTGACCTGCTTTATTCTGGAAGTGCCACCTGCTTTAAGAAACACAAACTCTGTACCTTAATGAAACTGTGTCATTTCCAACTTTAGGGAACAAACAATGCAAGGGTATAGAGATATGATCTAAAGTGCCATGAGCAAAAAAACGGCAATTTGACTGGATTTTGGAGTGCAGAAGCAAAAGTAATGTCCAACAAATCTGGAAAAATAATGTCCAATAAGTTGTAAAAGGCTTTAAAAATCAAAGAAGTTTACATTTGATTCTATAAGCAACAGGAAATCACTGGATTTTGCTGAGTGACATGGTCAGATCTGTGTGGTGGTATGAAAGATATACTGAAGTAGCAAGACCTGAGCAGGGAAATTAATTAAGAAAAGGTTCTTGCAATAATTTAAGGCCAAAGTGATGAGGGTCTGAACTAGGTGCTCTCTGTGTGAATAGGGACAATGGGACTAGATTTGATATTAAGGAAGGAAAAATGGCAAACATTTTGCAAGTGTTTGGAAGTATGGGGTGAGAATGAGGAATTCCAAATAATGACAAATAATTACAAATGTGGAAGACTAAAAAAATGATGGTACTTTCCAGAGAAGTAGCAGAGTTTAGAAGGGAAGAGAGAGAGAGGGGAGTGGTGTGCAGAAAAGAGGGAGAGAGAGAAGCAGACAGACATCAGCGAGTCATTGGTGTGATAAAATATGCTTTCTAGGTCAATAGAGAAGTAATAGACATAAGATGAATTTTCAGACATGGTCAATGGTATGGATTTGAAAGATATTTTGGGGGCGGGTAGGAGGAAATGAGAGGGAGAACCAGTAATATCATCCTCTTTCCCTATAGAGTATCAATGCAATGACTTCTTATAGTCTTCAATATCAAATACAAAATGTTCTCTTTGGCATTCAAAACTCTTCATAAACTAGCTCCCTCCTACTTTTCTAGTTTTCTTCTATCTTACTCCCTCACATATGCTTTTCCATCCCATGACACTGGCCTCTTGGCTGTTCCATGAACAAGGCACTCCATCACTTGTTTCTGGGTATCTCCTTAAGTCCCCTATCCCTGGAAAGCTCTCCCTGCTGCACCCTGGCTTCCTAGTTTTAAATACTAACTAAAATCTTGCCTTCTACACTCTTCCACAATCCCCTCTGAAGATCAGTGCCTTTCCTCTGTTATTTCATATTTATCATATATCAAATATATCCATATTCATATTTACACAACTTATTTGTATAAAGTTGTCTGCATGTTGTTTTTCCCACTAAAATGTTAGCTCCTTGAAGGGAGGAATGGTCTTTTAATCTCTTTTGGTATACCCTGAGCTTAGCACAGTGCTTGACATATGCTTAATCAATGTTTCTTGATTGATTGATTTGAAGAAAAGCAGAAGAGGAGGAGCTAGGAGGCACAATGGATAGAGTGCTGGGCTTGGAGTTAGAAAAACTCATCTTCCCGAGTTCAAATATGACTTCAGAAACTTCCTAGCTGTGTTGACCATGAGCAAGCCACTTAATCTAATTTGCTTCAGTTTCTTGTGTGTAAAATGAGCTGAAGAAGGAAACAACAACACTCCGTCATCCAGAAAATATGACCCCAAATGGGATCATAAAGAGTTGAATATGACTGAAAACCAACAGAACAGAAAAATAGAAGAGATCCAAAGAATGTTCAGAGGGCAACACAAACAAGTGAGATTGCTTTGGAATTAGCATGCTGAAATGAGTATGTGTTTTATTTTTAAAGAATATGTTAAAAAAAAAAACCAACAATAACAAGTTGTACTTAAGTTTTGCACTTTCATATAAAATTATCTTATGTTTTTTGAATATGGAAATGTTCATGTTTGTTAGTGTTTGTCAAGTTCAGAAAAGAATCAACTTTTTTTTTTTGCTTTTTTGCTGAGGCAATTGAGGTTAAGTGACTTGCTCAGGGTCACACAGCTAGGGAATGTTAAGTGTCTGAGACCAGATTTGAACTCAGGTCCTCCTGACTTGAGGGCTGGTGCTCTATCCACTGCACCACCTAGCTGCCCCAAGAATCAACTTTTAAAAAGATAACTGCTTTATAATTTGGTTTAAGATTTGGTAATGCCATGCTTTATTTCTACTTTTTCTGTTATTTCCCTTGACAGTGTAGTGTTTTGGTTTTTAATTTTTTAATTTTAGTCATTTTTTAAAAAGTATCCCTTTTGTATTTTGACCAAATATTTTAAAGTATGATCAAAACTATATTCTATTAGATTAAAAAAGAAATAAGCTGATGAATATAAAAAAGAGATAGGCATGACTTGGAAGGAAATACATGTAGAAATAGCTGCAGCAATTTTATTAGAGAATGCTTACAGAGGAAAGCCTCACTATAAAGCATCTTCGCTGTCATTTAAAGTCTTAGAGGTCTGCTTGGGAGGCTGAGAATGTAAGTGAATTGTCCAGGTTCACCCAGCAAGTATGTGTCAGAGCTCTTTCTGACTTCAGAGCTAGTTCTTCATCCATTCCATCATGTTGCCCCTGTGATATACAAAACATGGGAGAAATAATACTTATTTAAGAAGAATTGCCAAAAAACTAAATAGCAGTCTGGTGAGAAACAGATGTAAAATTGCTTCTCAGGAACTGAATAACATAATAAATTTGAAGAATGCAAATGAGCTAAATGTGAAAAGTCACTTTAATTTGTCAAACATTAATTAAGCATCCACTATGTGAAAGTTGCTATCAGCCAAAATCTTACAATTTAATAGGACTCAAGGTGTGGGTAGGGCTGTGGAGGTGGGGCATGCACAGAAGATGTACTTTCTAGGAATGGGGGAAAATCTGTGCAAAGGCAAAGAAATGAAAGGTGGCATGTGAAGTCCCCAGAAGAGGCAGCCTTGCCAGCTTTGTAGGAGAGGGTGCCAGGGTGTCACCAAATAACTCTGGAAATATAAGAGAGAACCAGAATGGGGAAGACTTGAAAGGCCAAGCCAATTAGCTGGCACTTTATTTGAGAGGTAACAAGGAATAGTTTTCATTTTTGGTTTTGTACATCCAGAATCTAGGTCCCTAGTTGGCACATAGTACATATTTAATAAATGATTATCTGCATTTATTAAAACCACAGATCAGCAAAACCTCAGATCTGACTATTTAGATACTATGCTAATCAAAAAACATCTCAGGGACTTATCTTAACTATTAAAAAATGATTCCTCAGCAAAACTCAAGTAGAGCTTTACTTCATATTAACTGATTTTTTATTTCATATTAATCTCCTTCAAAAATTCTTTGTTTTAACCAAATTCCCTCTATATTAAGCATTCCAACTCCCACCTATATGCCTTTGCACATGGTCTCCAATGCCTGCAATGAACTCTCTTGTTCCCTCTATCCCTTATGCTCTCAGCATTTCTTTCTGTAGCATAGAAAAAAAATAAAGATCAAGTCCTGGAGTCATTATACTTATTTCATGACTCTGAACTAGTGATGAAGATCTTTCATCAAAGGTCCCCCCAATGAATCTAGTAATCTATGGAAATCTCTCCCTCCTGCCCAGCCATTAGAGAAGGAACAGAATCTGCTGTTCCTATATTTCATGGAGGTTAATAAAGGGATGGAAGCACTAGGACCTCTTCAGTTTGGGGATTTGGGTATTTCTGAAGGGAGAACATACCACTGTATGAACAAGCTTTAAAGTCATATGGATCTACATAGTCCTTGAGTATAACAAATTCAACCCATTTTGTATCTAGCTTGTTTATTAGCTCATAACAAATGCTAGCAGCCAAAAAGCAGAACTTTCCCTCTTCTTAAAGCTTTTGGTGAGGGGGGGGAAATCTTACTGAAAAGGTAACCTTATTTCCACCTTTGCCAATACCTCTTGTTTTTGCCTTTTTCCAGTTAATTGATCCATTTGGCTAGTTCCTGATATCTGTTGTACCACATTACCGAGTTCTGTTTGTAAAATTAAATAATTAAAGAAACAAGTATAGATAATAGGAAAGCAAAATGAGAACTCTTTGCAGTTGATATGATGATTCACATAGAAAATCCAATTAAAATATTAAAATAATAATTACAGTAAAGTAGCAGAATATAAAAGAAATCCAAATAAATTACTAGTATTCCTTTATACTGTAAAACAAAACCCAGGAGGGAAGAGATAAAGAAAGAAATTGTATTCAAAATGCCTCCAAAATATGGAAAAAATTTAGAAATTTATCTACTGGGATACAAGCAGGTATACAAACCATAGAAAATATTCTTTGCAGAAATAGATAAACCTAAATAATGGAAGATATTTATTATTCACGTGTGGGTTGAGTCAGTAAAAATAAGAATACGACCAAAATTAATTTACTTATCTAGTGATATACCACACTACCAAAAGACCACATTATAGAGGTATAGAAAAAAAACAATAACAGGGGGCGGAGCCAAGATGGCGAACTGCAGACAGCATTCTCTGTGAACTCCTGAGGGTAGTGGACTGGATTAAGAACCAAAATCCTACAATATGTTGTTTACAAGAAACACATCTAAATCATAGAGATACATACAGAGTAAAGGTAAGGGGCTGGAGCAGAATCTTCTATGCTTCAGGTGAACAAAGAAAGGCAGGGGTAGCAATCCTTATCTCGGATCAAGTAAAAACAAAAATAGATCTAATTAAAAGAGATAAGGAAGGGGGGGCGGAGCCAAGATGGCGAACTGTGGACAGCTTTCTCTGTGAACTCCTGGGACATTCCCTCAAACCCAGACAAAGTAAGCCTTCCAACTGGTTTCTAAGTGAGGGCACCGCCAAGCATTTGGACTACAATGCACTTCTATCAAAGATCTACCTTGAAAGAACTCCGGAGAAGGTTAGCCTCGGGGGAAATCGGCCGGTGGTCGCGGACTCCAGCCGGGGCGGAAGTCAGGGCTGCGATAGAGGGGCGGATTTTGGGCACCCAGGAGGCCCCTGGGAGACGCCTGGTCCACTTTGCTCTGCTTGCGGGCAGGTGCTTTGGCAGATCTGCCTTTGGAGAAAGGTGGATCGAGAGCAGCTGAAGACATGGTCCTGGTGCGAATCTAGCCCGACCAGCCTCAGACCGGAAGTCAACTCGGCAAACTGCCCCAGGGCAAATACAAATCGTTGCAGTTTTCTCTGCTTTTGACCAATATCCCAACTTTAAATCATGAGCAAGAAGCAGAAGAGAGCTCTCACCATAGAAAGCTTTTACGGAGAAAAAATAGAACAGTCCCCAGATCCTGACATTATGAAAACAATCCCAGATGAAGCCACAAAGGCAGACTTAAGTTGGTCTCCCTTTCAGAAGGCTTACCTGGATGATTGCATTAAGAATCTCAAAAGAGAGCTAGAAGAAGAATGGGGAAATAAATTGAGATCAGGGCAACAGAAATATCAAAAACTGGAAAATAGGACTGGTGAATTGGAAAAAGAAAACAGTTCACTGAAAAACAAAATTGGTGAATTGGAAAAAATCACCAATTCACTGGAAAATAAAAATGGTGAACTGAAAAACAAAATTGGTGAATTGGAAAAAGACAACAATTCACTGAAAAACAAAATTGGTGAATTAGAAAAAGACAACAATTCACTGAAAAATAAAACTGGCAAAATGGAAAAAGAATGCATTGAATCAAGAAATTCAATTGGCCAGCTACAAAAGGAGCTAAAAAAGATAACTGAAGGAAATAATACTCTAAAAATTAAAATTGAACAAATAGAAGTAAATGACTCAATAAGACTTCAAGAATCAGTTAAACAAAAACAAAAAAATGAAAAAATAGAAGAAAATATGAAATATCTCCTAGGAAAAACAACTGACTTGGAAAACAGATCCAGGAGAGACAATTTAAGGATTATCAGACTCCCTGAAAGCCACGATGAAAAAAAGA
>JAJPUD010001469.1:229152-262334 GCA_023553655.1 Myrmecobius fasciatus | reverse complement strand
GATGCTATCTTCCAGGAAATCATGAAAGAGAATTGCCCTGATGTTTTAGAATCAGAAGGCAAAATTGGCATTGAAAGAATTCACCGATCACCTCCAGAAAGAGACCCCAAAATTAAAACCCCAAGGAATATCGTGGCCAAATTTCAGAACTATCGCACCAAGGAAAAGATATTGCAAGCAGCTAGAAAGAAACAGTTCAAATACCGAGGAACTGTCATTAGAATTACATAGGATCTGTCAGCTTCCACATTGAAGGATCGAAGGGCCTGGAACCAGATATTCCGAAAGGCAAAAGAACTTGGATTACAGCCAAGAATAAGTTATCCAGCTAGAATGAGCATCATCTTCCAGGGAAGAAGATGGTCATTCAATGATACAGGAGAATTTCACCTATTTCTAATGAAAAGACCTGATCTGAACAAAAAATTTGACCTCCAAATAGAGAACTCAAGAGAAACATAAAAAGGTAAAAAGGAAAACTCTTGAGAACTATATTCCTACTATAGGTATCCTTTAAAGAATGGCAGTATAATTTGATTTTTCTTTGATAATAATGGAAAAGAAATTAGAGGTGGAAGGGATACCATACTGAAAAAGAAAAAGGGGGGAGGGGGGAAAAGGAGGCAAAATAAAGTAAAAATAAAGGAGATAAAATAAGGCAAAATCTCATAAAGAGACATAGTAGATCTAATATAATTGAGGGAAAGAAGGGAGGGCGATAAGTATTGTGTAAACCTTATTCTCATTAGATTGGACTCTAAGAGAGTATATCAGACACATTTGGCTTCAAAGAAAAGAGATAAGGAAGGAAACTATATTTTACTAAAGGGTACCATAGAAAATGAAGCGGTATCAATACTAAACATATATGCACCAAGTGGTATAGCATCCAAATTCCTAGAGGAGAAACTAACAGAGATGCAAGGAGAAATAGACAGTAATACTATACTAGTGGGGATCTCAACCTTGCTCTCTCAGAGTTAGATAAATCAAATCACAAAATCAATAAGAAAGAAGTTAGGGAGGTAAACAAAAGGCTATAAAAGTTAGGTATGATAGATCTCTGGAGGAAATTGAATGGTGATAGAAGGGAGTATACTTTTTTCTCAGGGGTCCATGGAACTTATACAAAAATTGATCATGTGTTAGGGCATAAAAACCTCAAAATCAAATGCAGAAAAGCAGAAATAGTAAATGCATCCTTCTCAGATCATGATGCAATAAAACTCACATGTAATATAAGGCCAGGAGAAAATAGACCACAAGTTATTTGGAAATTAAATAAGCTAATCCTGAAGAACGAATGGGTGAAAGAGCAAATTATAGACACAATCGAAAATTTCATCCAGGAGAATGACAACAATGAGACAACATACCAAAATTTGTGGGACACGGCTAAAGTGGTTATAAGGGGTAATTTTATATCTCTAGATGCTTACTTGCGTAAAACAGAGAAAGAGAAGATCAATGAACTGGGCTTACAATTAAAAAAGCTAGAAAAAGACCAAATTAAAAACCCTCAATTAAATACCAAATTGGAAATTCTCAAAATTAAAGGGGAGATCAATAAAATTGAAAATAAGAAAAAACAATAACAAAATCCATCTGAAGGAACAAAAGGTCAAGAATATCAAGAGAAATTACTGAAGCAAAGAGTAAAAAGGGGAGCCTAACAATAGCACATCTCAACTACCTGAAAAGGCAGTGTTCAAAAAAGTTGATGCTGATTAAGAAATACAGAAGCAAACACACACAGTTGTTTAGTATTTGATAAATTCCTCAAACCCCAGAAACTATAGGGTACAACCCACCATACAAGAAAAACTACTTGGAAATCTGGAAAGAAGTTTGGCAGAAACTGTGGAAAAGTCTCAATTCTGATATATTCGAGATTCATTAACATTTATTAGTCATTTATCAAGAGATAATTGGTCAAAGGATATAATCAAGCAGTTTTTAAAGGAAGAAATCAAAGCTATCAACTACTATATAAAAATGTTCCAAAATTTCTAATATTTATTTATTTTTCCTTTTTTTAAAAAATAATAGCATTTTATTTTTCAAAATATATGCAGATGATTTTCAACATTTATTTTTGCAAAACCTTGTGTTCCAAATTTTTTTCTCTCTCTTCTCCCATTCCTTTCCTTAGACAGCAAGTAATCCAATATATTTTAAATATGTACAATTTTATACATATTTCCACATTTATCATGTTGCACACACACAAAAAAATCAGATCACAAAGAAAAGCAAGCAAACAACAACAGAAAAGGTGAAAAAACCTATGGATGATCCACATTCAGTCCCCACAATCCTCCCTCTGGATGCAGATGGTGCTCTCCATCACAAGTCTTTTGGAATTGGCCTGAATCACTTCATTATTGAAAAGAACCATCTCTTTTCATATAATCTTGGTTCTACTCACTTCATTTAGCATCAGTTCATATAAGTCTCTCCAGGCTTCTCTGAAATCATCCTGCTGATCATTTCTTACAGAACAATAATATTCCATAACATTCATATACCATAATTTTTTTAGTCATTCTCTAACTGATGAACATCCATTCAGTTTCCAGTTCCTTGCCACTACAAAGAGTTGCCACAAACATTTTTGCGCATGTGGGTCCTTTTCTCTCTCTCTCTTTTTTTTTTGCTGAGGCAACTGGGGTTAAGTGACTTGCCCAAGGTCACACAGCTAGGACATGTTAAGCATCTGAGGACAAATTTGAACTCAGGTTTTCCTGGCTTCAGGGCTGGTACTTTATCCACTGCGCCACCTAGCTGCCCTTCCTTTTCTCTTTTTTAAGATCTCTCTGGGATACAGACCAGTTTGATAGCCCTTTGTGCATAGTTTCAAATTGTTCTCCAGAATGGTTTAATCAGTTCGCAACTCCACTAACAATGCATTACTGATCCAGTTTTCCCACATTCCTTCCAACATTTACCACTATCTTTTCCTGTCATCTTAGCCAATTAGTTAATCTTAGCCAAACTTTAGAGAGGTGTGTGGTAGTACCTCAGAGTTGTCGTAATTTGCACTTCTCTGATCAATACAAAATCAGTAATGTTTAGAGAAATACAAATCAAAGCAACTTTGAGGATCTACCTCATACCCATCAAAATGACAAAGATGACAAAAATATCAAAGGATGTGTGAAAACAGGTACAATCATCCACTCTTGGATGATTACCTATTATCTGGAAAGTAATTTGGATCCACGCCCATGCAGATCACCACACTTTATGTTCTCTGAACCAGCAATATCACTAAACTTCTTCCCCAAAGATTTCAAAGAAATATGGAAAAAATCCATATATAGAAAAATACTTATAGCAGCAATTCTTATAGAATCCCCAAATTGGAAACTAATTCCAGAGGACTGAAGAGGAAGTGCAATAATCATGTCCCATCAGGGAGGTAATTTTCTTGTTGTTCAGGTATATTTGATTCTTTGTAACCCCTAGGGAAGTGACAGACAAGCTGATAATAAAAGAGACTGACATTTTTGGACTTGGACAATGTGAGCATTTATTTTGCTGAATTTGAGTATTTATTGTGAGGACTTTCTTTCTTTCTTTTTTTTTTTTTTTAAATTGTTTAATTGGGTGTGAGTAATAAAGAGGAAGACATAATGAATGCTTATTAAATAAATAAACAAATCTAGATGAATGTCTTTTCCAATTCCCTGTTTGTAATCTTGGGCCTATAAAACTATTTTTAGCTCTCCAAGGAGAAGAGGATTTAACCAGCACCAGCTATCTTCTTTAGCTCCCAGGCTTCTCCAGGCCCCAGCCAGGGAGGGGCTAAATAGACTAACATAATTTAAAATATGCAAAGTCAGTTAACCATATCTTGTTTGTCTACTCTTTGAATTTCAAATATTCACCTAATCTCTTCTTGAAGCTAAACTTCTTTTTTTCTGGAACTGTCACATAGCATGGTTTTTAGTACTCTTCACTACTGATCATCCTCTTCAAAATAGACTCGAGGTTACTAATACACTTCTTAAAAAAGTAGTGTTCACAAATGAATACAATATTCCTGGTCTGATCAAGGCAGAAAATAGGCCTATAACCTCATTGCTTTAGCTTTTTTGGACTGATGTGCTATCCTGTTAACTTAATGATCTGGTAGCTCACTAAAAATCAGAAGTCTTTTTTCATGAATTGGTACTTTCATGTAATGTTTAAAAATAACAACAACATAAACCCTCTCCTATTCTGTACTCATTTGGTTGATTTTTTTTTTTTGAACCCAAGTATCGGGCTTTAATTCCTGTTAAATTTTATTTTGTTACTGTCTGTTCTTCTAATCTGCTGAATTCTTTTTATATCCCAACATCCTTTCCATTTTCCTATTATTCACAATATGCTATCTCAATATTTTTTTATACAAATTACTGATAAAAATTTTAAACAAAAAAGGACCAAGAACAGAGTTTTAGGGTACTACACAGGAAGCCACCTTCTAGGTTTACAAACAGTTCATTAATTATCAATACCGTCCAACTCTGAATCCACCTGCTGCATTACAATCTTTTCTACATTTTCCCCTCTTGTCCATAAGGATATCATGACTTTGTCAAATGCCTTGCTGAAATCCTGATATACTACGTCTATCATTACCTTGCTTAAAAAGAGAATGAGATTAGTTTTGAATGTCCGACCTTGATGATCTATTATTCTTAGTTATTATTTCTAATAGTTTAATCATACTTTTAGTATGTTTATTTAGTTTAGTATATTTAGTATGTTTAGTAATGCTTTAGAATTTTGCCAAAATGGTTTTCAAAAGAAGAAATCAAAGCTAATAGTCCCCTGAAAAAATGCTCTAAATAAATGATTAGAGAAATGCTTATTAAAACAACACCGAGATGCCACCTTACACCTACTAGATTGGCTAACATAAAAGAAAAGCAATATAAGAAAAACTTCAATGTGGAAAAATTGGGACACTAATGAATTGTTGCTGGAATTGTGAATTGTTCTAATCATTCTGAAGAGCAATTTGGAACTATGTCCATAGGGCTATAAACCACATACACTCTTTGACCCAATACTACTGGGCTGTATTCCAAAGAGATTAAAAAAAAAAAAAAAAAAAAAAAGATGTATTTCTACTGAAATATTTGTAGCGGCTCTTTCTATGGTGCTTATTGGAAACAGAGGAGGATGCCCATCAATTGGGGAATGGCTGAACAAGTTTTAGTATACGATTGTGATGGAATGCTATTATGCTGTAAGAAATGATAAGTAGGATAGTTTGAGAAAAACCTGATCTATATGAACTTATGCTAAGAGAAATGAGAAGAACCAGAAAAATACTGTACATGGTAATGCAATGTTGAAAGGATGATCAACTGTGAGACTTAGAGCTACTCTAATCAAGATAATTCCAAAGGACCCATGATAAAAAAAAAAAAAAATGCAAACCCACCTTCAGTGAGAGGACCAATGAACTGTGAGTGCAGAATGAACATATTTTTAAAACTTTAAAAAAAAATTTTTTTTTTTGAGGGGGATGGATTCTTTTGCAACATGACTAATACAAAAATATATTTTGCATTACTTTACATGTCAAATCAATATCTTATTTCTTGCTTTTTCAAGAGGGTGGAGGAGGAATGGGAAGGAAGAGAATTTGGAACTCAAAATTTAAAAAAAATCAATGTTAAAAATTTTTTACATATACTTGCAAAAGATTTTATGAAATATATTAGAAATAATTCTGTCAACAATTAAAGTCAAGCTCATTAATCTACAGTTTGAAAAACCCATCCTTTTTTTTTAAACCTCCAATTTGTAAAACCTCTTCTATTCTTTATGATTTTTCTTTTTCTTTCCTTCTTTTGTTTCTTTTTTTGTTGTTGTTGAGGCAATTGGGGTTAAGTGACTTGCTCAGGATCACACAACTAGGAAGTGTTAAGTGTCTGAGGTCACATTTGAACTCAGGTCCTCTTGGCCGGTGCTCTATTTTTCATGATTTTTCAAAGATTACCAATAGAGGCTTAGCAGTCACAAAAAATTTCTTTCAGAACCCTAGTACCTTTTTTAGAGCCTGGTAGATTGAACTGAATTCCTTATTGAGGAACTTTTCTATTCTGTCTTCAGTTCTCTTGAATTTCACTCAATGCTTTTCTAAAGATTTTTGTTCGCTCCTTCTCTACATTAAGGCAATTTCCTTTGAAAGAGAAAACAGAAACAAAATAGTCAAACTATTCTGCTTTCCATCTGACAATTATCATTACTATACAATGGTCCACTGCCTTCTTGGAGGTTCCTTATGACCTCAGTACATCTTAGCTTCTTCCCTAGTTTTGTCCTAAGCATTAATCACCAACTTTAGTTCCTCTGAAGGTTTATGCTTTTGACATTATTTTTATAGGACCTTGCCATTCTTCTGTGTATTTTACCTTAGTTTTGTCTCTGTCTTTTAAAGTAATTGGTCAGTGAGTTTATTTTCTTAACTATATTTCTTCAGAGAACTACCTCTTTTTTCCCCTTTAGGCTCATTTGTGTTAGTGTATCCTTTGTGCTGTGTATCCTGGATGGCTGTTAACCTTATACAGCTGGCCTGACTTTTCCCCTGATTCCTATTCTGTGTTGCTTCATTCTGGAGTTCTGCTTCAAAAGATGAACAAGGTAAAGTGGAATAAAGTGGGTTATGAACTTGGAAAAAATAGATTTGGGCCAGATTATTGAGTGTTAAATGGAAGGATAAGTCAGAATTTGATTTGAGAGGTAGTAACAAGATATTTAAATGGAAGACCTTTGACCTGAAGATAGTGCTTGGACAGTCATCTATCATGGTTATTCAGGATAGAATATTGGGTAACAAGGAGAAAAGAGGGTAGCAAAGGGAGACTATTTAGGAGGGATTAAAATATTCCAAGTCATAGCATGCCAAAGAAAAATATTAATGTTGTACATTGTGTTTTAGGCACTC
The DNA here is from genome assembly GCA_023553655.1 of Myrmecobius fasciatus. Classification (NCBI taxonomy): domain Eukaryota; kingdom Metazoa; phylum Chordata; class Mammalia; order Dasyuromorphia; family Myrmecobiidae; genus Myrmecobius; species Myrmecobius fasciatus. Next base: position 255,385 of record JAJPUD010001469.1, on the reverse strand, counting down.
ATCTTCCAAAAATAATTTAAATTAACAGTAATATCCAAAGCATTCCTAGTACAAACTGGAATACTTCCTCCATGCCTTCCAACATGCCTTTCTGCCTCAAAACAATTTTAAGTAACATTTATAGGAATCACATTTTGTAAAAAAGTAATTTTGGGTTAACTTTCCAGAATAGATGAGTAACCAAGTCACCATCCCATTTCTTCCTGGACCACTTCCTTTCAGGGATCAATAAAGCTCCTCTATATCAAGAATCTTTTGGAAAAGAAGGCAGAATGTACTCTATAGGACAGAAAGTCTTGGGAGGTATGGATGGACTGTCTTAGTGCATCCTACTGTTAAGTTTATCACTTTAAATCCATTTTTCTAGGAAAAAGCCACGAATTTTGGACTATCCATTTTCCTAAAGGGAAAAATCTGGAAAGAATATTTCTAAAGAAATTTTAAAACTTTATAATTTGCATTACAACACAAATGTGAGGCACAACTGAGGGTGAAATTTGAAAGTCCTTGCCCTTAGCCAAAAGGCAGATGAGTGGGAGAGAGAAGTTTTCGTAAGCATAATACTGAGAAGACAATATAGGAAGGACAGATAAGGGCAATTTTGGAGAAAAGGCCAAATATATAGTGTTAGTTACTTTAGTGGTTTGGGACTTTAATTGTCTAGGATGAGCTACTACTCCATAATAAGTCCACGTAACATTGAGGAAACATCATCTTTGGATATTTATGTCACACACATGGATAAATGCTTTTGTCCTGTGGCAAATTATATTTGTACTGCAGTACAAAACACACTAGAATTTGATTTCAACATTTTAAAAGAGTTTGAGTCCTTGAATGTCTTATCAATAGTATTTTAATTTTCTATTTCCTTCTCAGTTTTCTATCACCAGTGAAATCATCACTGACATTTGCCATTTAAAATCATAAGATAAACCATGAAAACAAGAGTCCAAAGTTCTGAAGAAATGTAACCATGTAGTATATTATTTTTAAAAAGGCCTTTCAAAACTATTTTTGTGTCATGGTACTCTTTGGCAATCTGGTGAGCCGTATGGAACATTTCTCAGGAACATGCATAAATACATATATTGTACTGCATAATGCACAAATGCATAAATTATGTAGTATTATAAAGAAAACCAATTATATTGAAACAGCTGTCAAAATCTTAAAAGAAAAAACGTTTAGAGACCCTAGATTATAACCCAGATCTAAGATTGTTTCTCCCCCTTCTTCCCAATCTTGAGTGTTAGAGAAATCTAGAAAGATTTAAAAAAAAAAAAAATTCATGAAGACAAGTATATGACTTCAAGAAGAGAACAGAGGGAAAACCAGAAACTTTTTTTTTTCTCAGAAAAGAAGTTTCAGGAAGTCACCTTGTAAAGTGGAAAAATTTGAAATTGTAAAGAATGTGGGAAAAGCTTCAGTCTTTACTATTACCTTATTTTATACCAGAGAATCCAGCCAGGGGAAAGGTTTCATAAATGCAAGAAATGCATTAGTCAGCTCAACTCTACATACTTCCCATAGAATAATTAATGGAGATGTGTGGAAAAAAGCTCTAAACATACCTCCAAGTTGTTACCATTGACAAGATAACTATTTCACAGGATGATAGCTTTCCACACACTAGAATGCAGAATTCTTTGTTTACCGGAGATTCCTCAAAGTAAAGAGGAAATGAAAAAAGCATTTTTAGAATGACCTTTATCCAGAAGTTAATACAGTGCCTGGTACAGAGAAGACATTTAATAAATACTTGTTAACTTGACTTATAAATGTAACTAAAAGAGCTTTGGCAAAGTATCACAGTAATAATAACTGACATTTATATAGAAATTTTAATGAATAGCTCAAAAAGGGTTAACAAATAGAGAAGTTAGTGGTGTTTTAGGTGTAAAGATAATGAAACCTGGAAACAAAATAAGTACTCATCAACTCGGAACTGCTTAAGGAAATTGTGGTACATAAATGTAATGGAATATTACTGTGCTAGTATTAATAATATGATGATGAATATGAAGAAGCATAGGAAGGCTTAACATGAATTGTTTAATGCAAATTGTGAAAAATAATTTAATTGAATCCCTGCTCTGTTCCAAATAGTATCAATTTGATAGAATCATATCAAAGTTCTGTGAACTGCACATTCTAAGTTCACTTGTTTAATTATAAGAATTAAAGGCCCTTCATCCTTGTTCTTCCTTTTCATGGTGAACAAGAATAGTGTGCCAGAAGTAACTCAACTATATGGAAAGTATCCAGTATATTTTTGTACCTCTGGATTATTCTCTTTTGTCTAGCAGCAGCAGGTAACCATTTTATGACCACTTAATCAAATGCTCCATGCTTCACCCAACCCTTTCCCTCCTCTCCCCCACTAGGTATCTGGAAACCTGATTACTATAACAAAAAATAGCAAAGATATATAACATTATCAGTAAATTCTTTTTTTGTGAGGTAATTGGGGTCAAGTGACTTGCCCAGGGTCACACAGCTAAAATTCTCACTTTCTTACATTAACTCCAGTTCTTTACTTAAAATTTTAATTTAGGAGGATGGTTTTAATCATCTTTTCTCTCTAATAACATGGCTAACTTCTCATCAGTATCTGACATCCCTAACTACCTCCTATACCTGTAACTGTTTCATTACCAATTGTCTGACAACTTTTACACCAGGATCTCCAGTAGTTCCATTAAACACATTTCTAAAATTGAACTCATCTTAACCATCACACCAAACTCTCACTTTCCTTCAGGAATATTGGGACGCGTGGAGGCCATTAAGGATTTTTGCCTGACTCAAATTAACCTAGGGAAGTGGGTTACAGCAGGAAAATGTTTCTTCTTATTCAGAAGTCATTTATTCTAAGTTAGAGCTAGAAGAAACCTTAGAGATATAGATCATCTTGATTTTACTTATGGGAAAACTAAGGCCCCAGAGATGAAATTGCTTATCCTGCAGCAAAAAATAAGTTAATTGCTACAAAAAAAAAAAAAAAAAAAACAAAAGGAAGGCAGAGTTGCAACTAGAATTCAGAGCTCCTGAAATTCCAGACCTTTAGTTTTTTTCATTACATTACATTATCAGATTATATGTCCAAGGTCATGGATTCACTTCCTGGATCTACTGTGTTGCAAGGTCAAACATACCTTTTTGGAAAAGATGCCATTTGCTTTAAGGGATGTAAAGGGGAAAGATTAACGAAAATCTATCATCGTACCTAGAAAACACACCGAATGATCAAATTTTACGAAGGGTTCTTTCAAAAGCATGATCAGAAAACAGTTCATCATCCACAGGTCTGGAGTCCCTTAGTCGGAAATATTACAAATCAGAGCTATGTCTTTTCCAGAGCGTGTTTCCGGGGATGCTGGAAGAGACACGCCCCTTTTCGACATCATCCCAGGACCCTACTTATTGGCTAGTCTGCTTTTCCGGAGGGCATTCTGGGAAATATCGATCCCAGCGGGTTTCCTTCATGCCGTTTGATTGTTGGATCCCGGCCGTTCTCTGGGAGTTGTAGTTTTAGGAGTTATTCATTACAAGGGAATTGACTTTATATATACTAAGATTTCCTGGCCACCGGACAGAGGGAAATGGGGAGGAATTGCTTTGTTCCTAAGGTGGAAGACGAAGCCTGCAAGGGAATAACAGAGGCGGCGGGTAGTAGTAAATTATTTTGGGGAAAGGGAAGAATGATCAGTCCCAAATGAGCGTGAGATAAGAGTAAAAACTGAAGTCATCTCCCCCGCCCCCAATTTTTTGTTTCTTGGGACAGTCTTGCTCCTCAATGGCAAAGAACTACTTTTGTTTCTATCTCAGAAGAAAAGTTTCTTCTCTCCACATCCCTTTACACTCTTTCCCTGATTCCCATCCCGTCCCGCCCCGCCCCCGGGAGACTTCTCCCCCCCCCCCGCCTACGCCCCATTAGACCCCTCCTCCTGACTTCGCCCCGCCTCTAGGGAAATAGTTCTCTCGGCCCCGCCTTTTCCTGCTCTCGCCCCTCCCCTTTGGTCTCACCCCATCAGATTTCTCCTTCCGCTTTCTCTCGTTCCGCCATCAGGGAGAAACCTCCTGGGCTTTCCCGCGGAGCTGGAGGGAATCCCCTTCCCTAAATCTCCGTGATGCTAGATCTCAGAAGTCACCTAATCTAACCCGGATTTGAACTAGAATCCCTTCGTCTTATTCCTGCCTCGTGGGCGTTTTTCCTAGTTCGCGAAAGTGCCCCTCCCTCCCAAAGTAGCTCACACTGTTTTGTGTATCTTCCTTTCGCCCTTACGTCATTTTATACGTGTTTGCCACTTGAGCTCCTCTGTCACATCCTTAAAAGTTCCTCCTGCATCTTCCCTCTAGAGTCCTCTCTCTTCTCCTAAACTATCTGTACCCCTTGTACTCCCTAGAGACTGCCCCCAAATTTCCTTTTCCTTTCCTCCTCCCTTCTCCCTCCTTGTCCAGTCGATTCAGTCGCATCTGACTCATTGCGATTTTTCTTGCCAAAGAAAGTGGTTTGCCATTTCCTTCAACTCATTTGACAGATGTGGAAACTGAGGCAAACGGAGTTAAGGGTCAACTAATACGTTATCTGTAGCCAGATTTGAACTCAGGAAGATGAGTCTGTGTCCAGACACCATCCATAGCTTCATGGACTTCCTCCTACACCTTAAAAAATGGTCGAAGGGAGGAAGACAATAGTAAAATGCAATTGTGAAGTGGACGTTGTTTTTCAACTGGGGCCTTCCTACCCTCACCTCCACCCTCTTGGTGTTTAATGCTCTAAAGCCACCTAGGGGCTATCTCCATTCAGGCTTCACCTCTTCCCCCTCTGACTTGTACCCAGTTGTAGCTTGACATCAAGCTAAAGGCATGTCCTTGTGTCATAAAGCTCTTAAAATAAATAGTCCAGGAGATTGAGTCAGCTGGCAGGACCTTATAGCCTATTTATAATAATTGATGATAATCAGCTTTCTATTTGGCATTTTTTTAAAAAAGTTTTAAATTACTTAAATTTTTGTGATTTAAAAAAAATGATACCCTGATCGCTATAGGTTTGGGAGACACCAGGCTTTAGTTCTAATTTTTCAAAATTTATTTTTATATTTTATTAAACATTTTTATTCCTTATCTTTCAAGCCTTTTCATTCCTCCTCAAACCTCCCACGATTCTCCCTTATCCCCATCTTCTCAGATGAGAACTTAAATCATATTTTATTTTTTAGTTTCTTATTTTTTCAAATACATGCAACATTTACATTTGCAAAACCTTGTGTTCCCAAATTTTCTCCCTCTCATTACTCCTTTCCCATAGACAGCAAATAGTCCAATATAGGTTAAGCATGTGCAATTTTTCTACACATATTTCCATATTCGTCATGCTGTGCAAGAAAAATTAGATCAAAAGTGGAAAAAAAGGACTACATTGGCATATTTTATAGAAAAAATTGAGGCCATTCCCAATGAGCTCTCTTTTCTCCCTTCTTCTTCATCTCTTTTCCTAGAAGCCTTCTGTCATTATTACCTTCACTCCTATCTTACATGAAGAAGTGGCCATATTCTTTACCAAGGCATATTCTTTCACCTGCAAAAGCAATCCCATTTCTTCCCATATCCTTTGAAAGATTGCTCCCTCTGTCATTTCTACTCTGCCACCTATTTTCAATCCCTCTCTGTTTATTGGCTCTTTCCCTATTGCCTAAAAACATGCTCATACTCCCTCAACCTCTAAAACACTCACTTGATCCAACTGATAATAACCATTGTCTGATTTCTCTTCTATGGCTTGTGGCTAAAGTCTTTGAAAAGGCTATCTATACAATTAGATACCTCCACTTTCTCTCTTTTTTCTCACTTTTTAATCCCCTATAACCTGGTTTGCTGCCTCATCATTTCACAGAAACTCCTCTCTCCAAAGTTACCAATTACCTTTTATTTAACAAATCTAATGAATGGACTTTTCTTCAAGCTTCATTTCCCCTCATTTTTCTTGTAGCCTTTGACACTTTAGATCAAACTCTTCTCTAACTACTTTCAGACCTCTGGTAGACATCTTAAGGAATATATTCAAAACCAAATTCATTATTTTCCCCCCTAAATCCTCCCCACTTCTATATTACTATAGCGGGCAACAACATTATCCCAGTCTCTCAGGCTCACATTGTGCCATCTTTCACTTCTTACAATTACCTTTACCTCTGTCTAATTTCTTGTCAATGTCTGTCAATTTGACGTTTGACATGTCTTTAAAATATTCCATTTTCTTTCCACTAATATTGTTACCAGGTGGGTACAGATCCTCATTGCTTCACCTTTGGACTATGGCAGTAGCCTGCTGGTGAGTTGGCCTCCCTCAAGTTTCTCCCCACTCCAATCTATCTTCCATTCAGCCATTAAAGTGGTCTTCCTAAAGCAAAGGGCCAACCTCCCTATCCAGTAAACTTCAGTGGTTTCCTGTCACCTCCAGAATCAAATGTCAAACCCCCTCATTTGATATTTAAAACCGTTCAAAGGTAGATTTACTTTTTCATTCTTCTTACATTTGATCCCCAGTATGTGCTTTTTGATTTAGTAATACTGGTCTCCTTGTTCCATGAACAAAACCTTCCTTCTGGTTCTGGGCATGTTTTCTGCCTGTCCCTCTCCCTCTTCTCTGCTTAATGGGCTCCTGACTTCCGTGAAGACCCAATTAAAATTCCATTTTCTACAGGAAACCTTCCCTAATCCCCTTTAATTCTATGACCTTCTCTATTTCCTATTTCTCCAGTACACAACTTGTTTGTATATAATTGTTGAATATTTTATCTCCTATAAAATTGTAAACTCCTTGAGGGAAGAGACTGTCTTTTGCTTCTTTTAGTATCTCCTGCTCCTAGCACAGTGCCAGATACATAGTAGGTATTTGATAAACCAATGCATTTTGTCTTTTTCAATGGAGAAGTATGGGTCCTAAGGCCCACCAGATATATGGGGAAGCTATGTTGTGAGCAGGACAGAGTTAAATGTGGTTATTAACCTTAATCTATTCACTCAATGAAGGGCCTTCTCCTTCCTCCCATTTTGTCCTGATCAATTACTCCTTTTTCCCCCAAGAACTTTCTCTCTGAATATGGAAAGGGTATTAGAAAACTATTATTTAACACATTAAATTTTATTATAAATAAGGTTTTACATATGCCTCCTTGATACATGTAGATTTTTTTTCTTTGATGTGTGTAGTAACTTTGGGAGCATAGTTTCAAGTTATTTTTCAGAATAACTATTTCACAACTTTATCAAGTTATATTATCATTTCTCCAAAGCTCCTACAACAATTGTCATTTTCTCCTTTTATCATCTTTGCCAGTCTGATTATGAACCTTGAAGTTACTTTAATTTTAAATTCTCTAATTATTAGTGATATAGAGAATTTTAGAACCATGGTTCTAAAACAGATAGTTGAAAAACTATCTGTTCGTGTACTTTGACTATATTAGGTAATGGGTGTGTCTTATGTAGTATATGATTATATATAATTTTATGTATAACAATTATATACATATATATAAATTACATTTATTTTCTGTGATCCTATCATTTGTTTAGTCATGAATTCTTCCCTTATCCATAGATGTGAGTGACAATTATTCTTCTAATTTGCTTATGGTGTGACTTTCTATGTCTGTTACATATCTATTTGGAGCTAATCTTAGTATATGTTATGAAATATTGGTATAAATCTCATTTCTGCCAGACTACTATCTATTAGAAGAAGAAAGCAATAAAAAGAAAGAAAAGAAAATTTGCTTCAGTTCATATTCTGAATTCCATCAGTTCTCTATCTGGAAATACATAGCATGTTTTATCATGAATCTTTTGGAATGGTGTTTGATCATTGTGTTCCTGAGTCTTTCAAAGTTATCTTTATAATGGGGTATTTGGGGTATTCAAGATCACTAACACTTCTGGTATGACAGCTTGCCAAACCCTTTTCAGAGCTGCTCACCTACATTTGATATCCACGTGGTTCACCTAACTTTCACTTGTGGCTCCAAGAAGCTCTAGTTTTGTTAGTGGCCACCCCACTGTAAAACTACTTTGACATTCAGGCTAAGCCAGGCTGAACATAAGCAACAGGCCTCAAACCTGTGAGTTAGGGGTCTGTCTACCCCAAGCATGTGATGGGCAGATGAGAAAAATTTGTTCTAACAGCTATGAAGGCATCTGAAGCAGGGACTATGGAGGTCTTAGAGTTTAGTCAGACATCAAAGTTGCTAAGGTCATTCACTGCATCCCAGGTTATCACTAGTCATCTTGGCTTTTGTTTTGCCATTGGACTTCTATGACTGGAAAAGAGAATGAGGCTGATGACTTTCTTCAATTCTGCCTCGCTTAATTCCCCTTATGATGTTTTTGGACCTCTTTAAAAACAAAGAGTAAATCTGTCCCCAGAGAGAGGACTGTGGATCACAATGTAGTATTTTCACTTTTGTTGTTGTTTGGTTGCATTTTGTGTTCTTTCTCATTTTTTTCTTTTTGATCTGATTTTTCTTGTGCAGCATGATAATTGTGGAAATATTTATAGAAGAATTGCTCATGTTTAACATAGATTACTTGCTGTTTAGGGGAGGGAATGGGAGAAAAGGAGGGGAAAAATTTGCAAAGGTGTTTTGCAAAAGTGAATGTTGAAAATTATCTATGCATATGTTTTGAAAATAAAAAGCTTTAATTAAAAAACCAAACAAAAAACTCCAAAAATTGTATTCAAACTTTTTTTTCTAGTCAAATCCCAATTTTTCCTACATGCTAGTGCTTTGCCTCTCATTGATTACCTTCAACCTCCTTGGTGTGTGTCTTCTAAGAACCTACTTATGCACGTGTAGACTCTTCTATGAGAATATCAGTATTTTAGGGACAGAAACTGTCTTTACTTTTTCTTTATCTCCCCAGTGCTTAACACAGTGCATATAGCACACAGTACATGCTTAATAGGTTGTTATTAATTAGTTCATCCTAATCTGAAGTGATCTCCTTTTAGCAATGCAATATCATATCCTGCCTGGTTATATCTATTCTACTGTGTTCTTGAGCTATTATTTAATGTTAATGTTATTTTTAGGGGTTTTTTTTTGTATTTTTCTTATTTTTCCAACTATATTATCAGTTCTGTAAGGATAGAAATCTGCCCTTAAAGTACTTATAGTCTCCTATGATGTCTAGCTTATGAGTTTGCCATTTAAATTTGTCATTTAAGAAAATCAATTTTGTTTTCTTTCTATAGTTTTAAAGTATGAAATTCTTGATTTTATCATCTTCTATTTTCTAGATGCCCAGGGATCTCTTTATTGAAATTTTTTTCTTTTATTATGAAGTTAACAGTTATCAAAAAACATGAACATTTCAGTACAGGGAATAAAAAAAAACAAAAAAAAAAAAAAAAAAAAAAACAAACTATTGCACATGACATGGAATTTCATTTACATTATTTTTTTTTTTTACTGAATCATGTCACATGAATGCTTTATTGACAACTTACAGAAAAAAACCAACTTATTCAAAACAACACAATCATAAAATAGACAGTTAAAACTAAATGAAGTCAGTTATGCTAAGTTGATAAGTGTTTATTTTAAAGTAATAACAAAGGCAGCCCTTTTTGTAGTGGCAAGGAACTGGAAGCTGAATGGATGCCCCTCAATTGGATAATGGCTGAATAAATTACGGTATATGAATGTCATGGAATATTATTGTTCTGTAAGAAACGACCAGCAGGATGATTTCAGAGAGGCCTGAAGAGACTTGCATGAACTGATGCTGAGTAAAATGAGCAGAACCAGGAGATCATTGTACATGGCAACAATAAGACTATACGATGATCCATTCTGATGGGCATGGTTCTCTCCAACAACAAGATATTTCAAACCAGTTCCAGCTGCTCAGTGATGAACAAAGCCATGTACACCCAGGGAGAGGCCTGTGGGATCTGATTCTGGACCACAACATAACATTTTCACACTCTCTATTGATGTTTGCTTCCATTATGTTTTCCTTCTCAGGTTTTTTTTTTTTTTTCCTGTACAGCAAGATAACTGTATAAATATGTATACACATATTTGATCTGTCAAATATTTTAACATAATTAACATGTATTAAACTTCCTGCCATCTAGGGGAGGGAGTGGGGGGTAGGAGGGAAAAATTTGTAACAGGAAGCTTTGCAAAGGTCAATGTTGAAAAATTACCTATGCATATGTTTTGCAAATAAAAAGCTTCAACAACAACAACAAAAAAAAGTAATAACAAAAAGTAAAAATAAAATATTGTTTTAAAGTAATAAAACATTTTCTTATTACAGAATCCACAGGCTTCACTACCAACATGGTCCATAATAGAAAAAAGATTAAGAATGATTGACATAAAAGAAGATAATACTGAAGGTCAGTTTGACTCTGAATAAGTGAAATGATCAATTTTAGTCTTGTAGAATTATGAAAAATATTTCCTATTTTTTATTAGAAAGGTGGATACCTATAAATGGCATACTGTATATTTTGACAGTTTTTTAAGTAGTATTTTCTTTCTTTTTTTTATTAAAGCTTTTTATTTGCAAAACATATGTGTATGGGTAATTCTTCAAAATTGACCCTTACAAAGTTTTCCGTTACAAATTTTTCCTCCCTAGTCCCGACCCCCCAGATAGCAGGAAGTCCACTACATGTTAATTATATTAAAATACTTGACAAATCAAATATATATATGCATATTTCCACACTTATCTTGCTGCGCAAGGAAAATCGTATCTACAAGAAAAAAAATCTGAGAAAGGAAACCCAATGCAAGCAAACATCAATAGAGAGCATGAAAATATATTGTGGTCCACATTTCATATCCCTCTCTCTGGGTGTATATAGCTTTGTTTACTGAACAATTGGAACTGGTTTGAAACATTTCATTGTTGAAGGGAGCCATGTCCATCAGAATTGATCATCATATAGTATTGTTGTTGCCGTGTACAATGATCTCCTGGTTCTGCTGATTTCACTCAGCTAGTATTTTATTTTTTACAATTATATGTAAAGATAATTTTTGGCATTCATTTTTTCCATTTAAAAAGTTTTAATGAGGATGATATAGAAATGATTAGTGTTACAAAGAAGTTCAATAAAATGCTATGTTTTTATACAGTTTTAAACAGTTTTGTTTTTTTTTTTTTCAATTGGAGCAATCTTAAAACTCCTTCCAAAATGTGATAAATAGCCTGTGGTACAATGTCTCAAGTCATTTTTACTTTAAAACAGGTATAGGGAGAATCAGAATGGGAGAACAGAATGACACAAATAATTATTCTTTTTGGCATTCATTTTTACAAAATTTTGAGTTCCAAAATTTCCTCCTTCCCTCTTTCTCTTCCCCTCCTCCTAAAATGGCAAGCAGTTTGAAACTGACCAAAAGGGGAAAAAAATAACAACAATAAAAAGTGAAAATAGTGTTCTTCAATTTGTATTCAGAATCTATTAGTTCTTTATCTGGATGTGGATGGTGTGTTCCATCACGATCCCTTTGTAAATTGTCTTGGATCATTGTATTGCTGGGAAGAGCTAGGTCCTTCATAGTTGTTCATCACACAATGTTTCTTTTAATGAATAGAATGTTTTCCTGGTTTTATGCTCATTTCACTTTGCATCAGTTCATATAAATCTTTCCAGATTTTTCTGTAATCCATCTGCTCATTATGTCTTATTGCACAATGAAGTATTTCATTACATACACCACAGCTTATTCAAACATTCCCTGATTAATGGACATCCCCTTAATTTCCAATTGTTTGCCACCACAAAAAGATTTGCTATATTGTATAAATATATCCTTTTCCTTTTCTTAAGAAATCTCTTTGGGATATAGACTTAGTAGTGGTATTGCTGGATCAAAGGGTATCCAGTTGCTCTTTGGACATAGTTCTAAATTGCTTTATTGTTAGATTAGTTCACAATTTCACCAACAATGCATCAGTATCCCAATTTTCCATAGCTTCTCTAATATTTATCATTTCTCTCTTCTGTCATATTAGCCAATTTGATGTAGGGTGATATCTCAGAGCTGTTTTAATTTGCATTCCTCTATTCTAAAGTGATTTAGAGCATTTCTTCATATGTTTATAGATAGCTTTAATTTCTTCATCAAAAAACTTCCTGTTCACATGCTTTGACTTTATCAATTGGAAAATAGCTTATATTCTTATGAATTTAACTCAGTTTTTTGAAACATGAGGCCTTTATAAGAGACATGTGCTATAAAGATTGTTTCTCAGCTTCTGCTTTCCTTCTATTCTTGGTTGCATTGGTTTTGTTTATGCAAAAGTCTTTTAATTTAATATAATCAGAATTATGCATTTTATATTCAGAAATGCTCTCTATCTCTTGTTTGGTCATAAATTTTCCCTTCATACATCTGATAGGCAGACTATTTCTTGCTCTATAAATTTACTTATAGTTTCACCATTTATGTCTAAATCATGTACAAATTTTGACCTTATCTTGGTTTTTGGTATGAGATGTTGATATAGACCTAATTTCTATCATTATTGTTTTCTATTTTTCCCAATAGTTTTTCATAAATAGTGAGTTCTTATCCCAGAGTTAGGGTTCTTCAGGTTTATCAAACACTAGGTTATTATGGTCATTTACTACTGTATCTTGTGTATCTAATCTATTCCACTGATCTACCATTATATTTCATAGCGAGTACTACATAGTTTTGATGATTACAGCTTTACAATATAATTCGAAATCTGGTATTGCTAATCCATTTTCCTTTGAATTTTTTTTCATCAATTTCTTGTTCATGTTTTTTTGGGTTTTTTTGCTGAGGCATTTGGGGTTAAGTGACTTACTCGGGGTCACACAGCTAGGAAGTGTTAAATGTCTGAGGCCAGATTTGAACTTAGGGCTGGTGCTCTAGTCACTGTACCACAAAGCTGCCCCAATGTTTATGACCTTTTATTCTTCCAGTTGAATTTTATTGTTAATTTATATAGTTCTTTAAAATAATTCTTGGTAATTTGATTGATATGGCACTGAACAAGTAAATTAATTTTGGCAGAATTATCATTTTTATTATATTGACTTAGCCTATCCATGAGCAACTGATATTTTCCCAATTGTTTTGATATGACTTTTTTTCTCTAAAAAGTATTTGGTAATTTTGTTCACATGGTTCCTGGGGTTTGTCTTAGTACATAGATTCCCAAACGTTTTTTTTTTAAATAGTGGCTGCTATTAATTTAAATGTAATTTCTCTTTCCATTTCTTGCTGCTGAGTTTGTTGGTCATATATTGAAGTGTCAATGATTTATGTGGATTTATTTTTTTATCCTGCAAGTTTGCTGAAGTTGTCAATTATTTCAAGTAGTTTTTTTTAGTTTATTCTTTAAGTATATTATCAAATTATTTGCAAAGAGTGATACCTCTTTGCCTGTTTTAATATCTTTAATTTCTTTTTCTTATTGCAGAAGCTAACATTTCTAGTACAATATTGAATAATAGTAGTGATAATTGGCATCCTTACTTTACCCCTGATCTTAATGGGAAGACTTCTAGCTTATTCCAATTAAAGATAATGCTTGCTGATGGTTTTAAATACAGTTTATCATTTTAAGGAATGCTACCTTTATTCCTGTGCTCTCTAGTGGTTTTTTGTTTGTTTGTTTGTTTTTAAATCGGAACCAGCGCTGTGTTTTCTTGGAAGTTTTTTCAGCATCTATTGACAATCATGATTTCTGTTGGTTTTGTTATTGAGATTGCCAGTATGTTGGTAGTTTTCCTAATACTGAACCAATCATACATTCCTAGTATAAATCTCACCTGGTCATAGTGATCTTTATGATATGTTGCTGTAATCTCTTTGCTAGTGTTTTACTTAAAATTTTGTCTTAATATTCATTATGGAAGTTGATCTATAGTTTTCTTTCTCTGTTGTTGCTCTTGCTGTTTTAGTTATCAGTACAATATTTGTATTGGAAAAAAAATTGGCAGGACTCCTTCTTTGCCTATTTTTTCCAAATGCTTTATATAACATTGTAATTTGTTGTTCTTTAACTATTTAATAAACTTCACTTATGTATGCATTTGATCCTGGAGATTTTTTTTCTTAAGCAGCTTATTTATAACTTGTTCATTTCTTTTTCTAAGATAGGGGTTATTTAAGTATTCTATTTCCTCCTCTGTTACTCTGTGCAATTTATATTTTTGTAAATATTCATCCATTTCACTTAGTTTGTCAGATTTATTAACATATAGTTGGACAATATATTTCCTAATTATTGCTTCAATTTCTTCATTAATGGCAAATTCACTCATTTTATTTTTGATGCTGGGTATTTAGTTTATTTTTTTAAAAAAATTAAATTAACCAACGGTTATCTATCTTATTGGTTTTTTCATAATGCCAGCTTATAGTTTTATTTATTAGCTCAATAGTTTTCATATTTCCAGTTTTATTAATCTTACCTTTTGGTTTCAGGATTTCCAATTTGGTGCTCAATTGGAGATTTTTAATTTGTTCTTTTTCTAGCTTTTTTAGTTGTATGTCCAATTCATTGATCTGCTCTTTCTCTATATTATTGATGTAAGAATTTAGAGAAATAAAATTTCCCTTAAATACTGCATTGGCTATATCCTATAAATTTTGGTATGTGTCTCATTGTTATCATTCTCTTTAATGAAATTATTGATTGTTTCTATAATTTGTCCTTTGACCCATTTATTTTTTAGGATTAGATTTTTCTTTTTTTTCTTTTTTTATTAAAGCTTTTTTATTTGCAAAACATATGCATAGGTAATTTTTCAACATTGACCCTTGCAAAACTTTCTGTTACAAATTTTTCCCTCCTACCCACTACCCCCTCTCCTAAATGGCAGGAAGTCTAATATGTGTTAATTATGTTAAAATATTTGACAGATAGAATATGAGTATATATATTTATGCAGTTATCTTGCTATACAGGAAAAAAAAACCTAAGAAGGAAAACATATTGGAAGCAAACATCAATAAAGAGTGTGAAAATGCTATGTTGTGGTCCTGACTCAGATTCCACAGGCCTCTCCCTAGGTATATATGTCTTTCTTCATCACTGAACAACTGGAACTGGTTTGAAACATCTCATTATTAAAGAGAACCATGTCCTTCAGAATTGATTATTATATATCCTGCCATCTAGGGGAGGGGTGGGGAGTAGGGGGGAAAAATTTGTAACAAAAAGCTTTGTAAGGGTTAATGTTTAGGAATTACCCATACATATGTTTTGCAAATAAAAAGTATTAATAAATAAATTTTTAAAAAAAGGGAAACAAAATAAAACATCATTCGGCCTTAAAAAAAAAAAGAATTGATTATCATATAGTCTTATTGTTGCCATGTACAATGATCTCCTGGTTCTGCTGATTTCACTCAGCATCAGTTCATGCAAGTCTCTCCAGGCCTCTCTGAAATCATCTTGTTGGTTGTTTCCTACAGAACATAATATTCCATGACATTCATATACCATGATTTATACAGCCATTCTCCAATTGATGGGTATCCACTCAGTTTCCAGTTTCTAGCCACTACAAAAAGGGCTGCTACATTTTTGTACATGTGGATCCCTTTCCCTCCTTTAAGATCTCTTTGGGATATAGGTTTAGGATTAGATAATTTAGTTTTCAATTAATTTTGTTTATCTATTTTTCTACTGCCCTTTGTTGAATATAGTTTTTATTGTATTATGTTACAAAAAGAATCCACTTAGTATTTCTGCCTTTCTACATTTGATTTTGATGTTTTTATGCTAATACATGGCCAGTTTTTTGTGTAGATGTCATGTACTGCTGTGAAAAGGTATATTCTTTTCTATTCCCATTCAATTTTCTCCAAAGTCATCATATGTAAGTTTTCTAAAATTCTAAAATTTCTAAGATTCTTAGTTTCTTTCTTGTTTATGTTATGATTAGACTTACCAAGTTCTGAGAGGGGACAGGTCCTTTCTCTCTTCTTCACCATCTCAGTAAAGTTTTGCTATTTCCTCCTGTTAAAGAAGAAGTTGGATGCTCTACTGATCGGTGTATATATGTTTAATATTGTTATTACTTTAATGTCTATCCTTCCTTTTAGCAAGATGTAATTTCCTTTCTTATCTCTTTCAATTAGATATATTTTTGCTTTTGCTTTTCCTAAATCATAATTCTTACCTCTTTTTTCCTTGCTTTAGCTGAAGCATAATAAATTCTGTTCCAGTTCCTTACCTTTACTCTGTGTGTAGCTCTCTGCTTCAAGTGTTTCTTATAAACAATATATTGTAGAATTCTGTTTTTTGATCCACTATGCTATCCACTTCTGTTTTATGGGAGAATTCACCCCATTCACATTCATAGCTATGATTACTAATTGTGTATTTCTTTCCATTTTATTTTTCCTCCTGTCTGTCCTATCTCTCCTTTCACCCTTTCCCTCATTAGTTCTTCCTTCTTTCCACTGCTTCCCCTGGTCTGCCCTCTCTTCTGTTACCCTCTTTCTTCCCACCCAGCTCCCCTATCTACCCCCTCCACTCTGGCCACACACCCACTCTTACTTGATATTACCTTATTTTGTTTGTTTCACTCCTGCTTCCCTGTTTTGTAAGATAAATTTCTCTGTGTAACTAATTGTAAGTTATTCCCTCTTTGAGCCAATTCTGATGAGAGCAAGGTTCAAGTGATACCTAACACCCACCCTCCCATTTTCCCCTTCATTATAATAGGTCTTTTGCTCTTCTTCGTGCAGAATAATTTATCCTGCTCTACCTTTCTATTCCTTCTTTTCCCAGTGTAACCCTCTTTCATAGCCTTTAATTAATTTTTTATATCATTTCCTCAAGTTCACCTTAGACCAATGCCCTCTATCTCTGTGTACTCCTTTTAACTACACAATAAATGGTATAGTTCTTAAGAACTTTAAGTATCATCTTCCCATGTAGGGAACAGTTTAGCCCATTGAATCCCTTTTGTTTTCACTTTCCTTTCCCCCTATTTATGCTTTTCTTGAGTCCTGTTTTTAGAAATGAAATTTTTTGTTTAGTTCTTGTTTTCTCCTTATGAAAGCCTTTTATGTCATTGAATGACCATTTTTTCCCTTGAAGGATCATGCTCAGTTTCGTGCTATAAGTGATTCTTGCTCCTTTGTCTTTCCTGTTTATTCCACCATCCTGACTCATAGAAGTCTCAAAGTTACTGTAAGTTGCTTTTCTCTAATTATTAGTAATTTAGAGCATTTTTAAAAATATGGCTAGAGACAACTTAGTTTTCTTCTCTATTAATATCCTCTTTTTTTTTTTTTTTTTTTGTGCTGAGGCAATTGAGGTTAAGTGACTTGCCCAGGGTCACACAGCTAGGGAATATTAAGTGTCTGAGACCAGATTTGAACTCAGGTCCTCCTGACTTCAGGGCTGGTGCTCTATCCACTTCGCCACCTAGCTGCCCTATTTATATCCTCTTTATCAGTTTATCAGTCATTTATCAATTGGGGAAGGACTCAGTCATATAAATTTGAATCAGTTTTTTATATATCTGGGAAATGAGAACTTTATCAGAGAAATTTGCTGTAAATATTTTTTCCTAGTTGTTTCTCTTGTAATTTTAGTTGAATTTGTTTTGTTTGTGCAAAACCTTTTAGAGTTAATATAATCATAATTGTTGATTTTATCTTCTATGATACTTTCTATTCCTTGTTTGGTCATTAAATCTTCCTCTATTCATAGATCTGTAAGGCTATTTCTTCCTTATTCCTCTAAAAAAAAAAAAGAAAAGAAAAAGAAAAAGGCTAGATCTCCCTATCTTATTCAGGCTAGCAGTACAGCATCCTTTTATAGGCCTGATTACAGGAGAAGTCTTATATGCCTGGCAGAGGAGCTTTGATATTCTCTGTTTCTGATCCATGCAGGGTATCTTCTCTTTAGGAAGCTTGATTCTCTTCTTTGTATTGATGATGGACTTAGGGCCTACACTTGATTGGCTTAGTCAGCCCTCTGAATGCATGAGCTTGATCCACCAGCTTCAGCCTTCCCAGCTGTAGAGATTATAGAGGTTTGACACGATACCTGACCTCAAATTTCTTTTTGATAGGACCTTTTTTGTCTAGTTCATGTGTCCATTTGGAGCTGCTATTGATGTATCATGTGATGTATCCAGTCTTCTTTCCAATATGTCAGGCTGGGGGTGGAACCAAGATGGCAGAAAGTAGACACATATTTACCTGAGCTCCTCTTAGAATCCTTCAGATAAACACCAGATTAAGCCTCTGAACTGGTTTTGGAGTGACACAAATATTGGAGTATAACCAAATTTCCAGCAGAAGATACTTTGGAAGAACTTCAGAAAATGTTTGCAGGGGGCAGATGGCCCACAGCAGACACAGTACAGAGAGCCAGAAACTGTGGCTTCTGCACCAGGGATCAGCAGATTAGCTATGAGACATCCAAAGAAATTACAAAAGGCAAATAGTGAGCCTCTGAATCCCAGAAAAACACAGGACCTGGGCAGCCTACCAGTACCAAAAGTCAGTCAGCAGCACTGGCCCCAGGGCAACCTAAAGCAGGCTGTCTCCTCTTTAGCCTAAGAACAGACCTCAAACTTTAAAAAAAAAAAAAAAAGAGTAAAAAAGCAAAAAGACCATAGATAGCTTTTATGGAGAAAGAGAAGAACAAACCCTGAGGGGCCTAAAGGCAAATCATCTCCATATGAATCCCCAAAGGGTGATATGAGTTGGTCCCCTTTCACAAGGTATCTTGGAAGAATTCAAAAAGGACCTTAAAAGAGAATTAGAAAAAAAAAACTGGGGAAAGGAAATGAGAACTTGGCAAGAGATTCTGGAAAAGGAAAAGCAGAAATTATCTGAAGAAAACTCCTTAAAAATAGATTTGATGAAATGGAAAAAGCATTTAACTCCAATATACCAGGCTGCCTTCCCTGACATGGCATAGGACTGAATGTTACTGGTTCTACCAATCTCAAGGAGGGCACATAGTATACAGTAAAATATAGTCAAGAGCTTTAAAATATCTTCTAATTTCCTACATAAAACCAGGACATTATGGGAGCAACCAGGAGTCAAATCAAGAATAAAAGCACTATTGCCTCATCCACCCCAAGAAACATATTTACTGAGGATCACTTACATGAGACTAATCCTAGACAAAATAGTGAATTGAATGAAACTCTGAACAGTTTTTTTATCCTCTCTTTCACAAATCAAGCAACTGTTTTCTAGGCTTACCCTGTTCTTTCTAAGGTATCAAACACTAATCTATAAACTAATTCTAGGTAATGGAAATGTATACTTAAAAAACTATAATTATCCAATATATAGTATTATGTAAAATAATAGTTCAAATGTTTATAGTACTTTATGGTTTACAAAGTGCTTTCCCCATCTTGAAGTTAGGTAGTAGGACAAATATTATTCCTATTTGACAAGCAATATTCAGAGAGGTGACATGATTCGCGAACATCCATCATTCAGTATGTGTGAGCCAGAACTTGAACCTAAATCTCTCTCTCTATGCTGGGTGCTCATTCACTAGCTTCATGCACCTGGTGTTTCATGGTCTCTTATGGATTGCCCCTTGATGGCACCAAGAGATTCAAAATTCTATATGGGATGGAGCATTGGTGTGACCTAGAATCCTAGAAGAGTTGATTTTTTTTGAGGGGGGGGGATTGGGGGAGGCCCAGAATGTAAATCTCTGGAATTGTATTAACTTCAAGGAAAAGAGAAGGCCTCTCTTTCATAGTGGCACATCTGAAATCCTTCACTTCTGCTTTACTTCTGTTCGATTTTTTTTTTTTTAATTCCCAGTCTCCTCCACCATCTTCTAGATTCAATCTCTGCTCTGGCTTTTTATCCACTCTTAGAAATTTTCTTTTGGAGTAGACACTGGGATTAGTTGAAAATGAGATTATTAAAATGAGCTGTATCTGTCAGATCAGTATAGCGATGGCTCCTCTAGAAATTCTCAGCCTCTTTACCTTCTCTTTTAGCCTCTTCTTCCTGCCTCCTAGCCACTAAATTTCTTTTCCAATTTTCTCTCTGCCTCACCTGTCGTGTTCCTCAGTTGACTTCTTGCTCATCAAATACTGTCATCATAAAATCAGTCAACCAATTTCCTCTTTCAGATATGCTCTCTTCTTCCTCTCTTTTCAAATTCACTTCTGTGACCTCATTTAATAATCAGTTCTTCATCCCTTATACTAAGCTTCTGTTTATATTTGAGTAGAAGGCTGCTCACATAAGGTGAGGGGAGGAGTGGTTTTGGAAAGATTCTGCTCTCAAAATTTAAGCCTCTTATCTGAAAAGAAGAGAAATACCCAGGTTTGTAAATGAAGGAAAGAGGAAGTTGGATGTGTGACAGGAATAGTTCATCTCACTTTGGGAAAATACTTTTGGTGACTACTTGATGATCAAGCCATGAGAAATGAAATGCAGGAATTTCCTCAAAGTATCTGCATTTAATCTGTTTAGCCTTCATCCACTCCCTGTGAAAGGCAAGCAAGTATGTGTGAGAATATTTGGTGCCTTCATGAATGTGTGGAAAAGTAGAAAAACTTTGGTCACAAACCATTCTAATTTATTTTAGACAGCTGAGTAGTAGAAGTGAGTAGAAGAGAAGAGATATCCTAGAGAATCAGATTGAGCCTAATTGAAACAATAATTTCACCAAAGTTTCAGAATAGAAAAATAAATCTTATCCTCTCAGTGGAGTTTATTATATCTAGATTTTAAAAGAAAAATGAAGTATAAATGAATTATTAATTAACCCAACTTTTCCAGGGCACTTATGATTTCAAATTTCAAATTATTTATTTTAAAATGAATCTTCATTTTAGTCAAATTAGTACAAAATTTTTTTTTCAATTGCAGATACCCTTCCTAAGACTTCTAGTCTACTAAGGTTAGCACTATTGTAAACCTTAACCTACCAAAACTCTACCAATCCTGTCAAAAAAAAAAAAAAAAAAGAGTGGAATGAGCTTTTGTTCTTCTTCCTCAACTTTTATTTATTGGAAGTGAACTTTGATCGATTTTTTTTAAGTTCCAAATACTACAGATTTGTAAAATTTCTCAATGTCTGATTTAGCATACTAGTCCAACAGGTAGGTCTTATAAGACTTGCTCTGGGAAAGGCTTTATGGTAGAGTATAGATAATATTAGATCTAAATTAGGAGAAGCAGATTTCTAAAATCAGATGGTAGAGTACAAAGAGTATGGATTGTGGATTTAGAGATTTAGGTTCAAATGCTCTTTTGGGAGAGTAAGTCATCCACTCTAACCTTGAAAAAATCACTTAAAAGCAGCTAGATAGTGCAGTAGCACCACTCCTGGAGTCAGGAGAACTTGAGTTCAAATCTGGTACTTAACACTTTCTAGCTGTGTGATCCTGGGCAAGTCACCTAATCAACTCACAAAACAACAACAACAAAAACAATAAATAAAGAAAAAAAAGCACTTAAACTCTCCAGGCTTCAGTTTCCTCTAAATTTCATTTAGAAATTCATTTCTTTAAATGGCTTATAATGCCCCTTCTAGCTCTAAACATGCAATTCTGTGAATCCTGGCTCTTATACTAGATGATGATATGGGAAAGTTGCTTTCCTTCTCTGAAGGAAATAATTTCTAAATGATATGCAGTAGATTAGGGACTTCTGGAAGGTGATAAGAGTAAGCAGTAAATCGCCATAACTCTCCCAAATTTACCTTCAAACAACCATAAAATACTGCCCCCAAACAAATCCTGGAACATCAAAGCCAGCAAAAAGATGGAGTGAAGCAATCTTTGGGCTTAAGAAACTTTGGAAATCAGCAGGAAAGGTTTGTCTCACTTGGATAAAAGAGGAGTGTAGTCCAGGACAGGAAGCATCCCAGCAAGCCAGCAGCAAGCCCCATCTCAGCCAACCAATGGAAAATCCTGAACCCCAATATAGAGAAGCAGGCAAATGCTGACACCAGAATTCCCCACATCTCAGCATAGCTAGCAGAATGGGCAGACTCCAGCTCCAAAAATCACTATGTACTTCAGTGTACCCCTGAGGAAAATGCAGAAATACTTCACCCACCTCAGCACACCACCACAACCAGCTAAGCAACATGTAAGCTGCTAGATTCCTATGGCCTCCAGCAGCAACACCAGCCATTCCCATTCCCACCCTCTCAGTAAGCACCAGACAAGAGGGTCCCTTATGGACTCCTGGGCAACATCAATGCAGCACTAGATAAACCACCATGGCCTGCAGCCCTTGGCACAAGAAGCCTGAGAGAGTGCTCCTTTCACTTCAGGAGCAGAATTCACATTTAAAAGAAATGGAAAAAAAAAGGCAAAGAAGATGAGCAAAAAACAACAACAAAAGAATCTGACCATAGAAAGTTATTATGAGGATAGATAAGATCAAGATACAAATTCAAGAGAGGACAATATCAAAACACCTATGGGTAAAACCTCAAAGAAAAATGAGAAATAGTCTCAAGCCCAGGAAGGATTTAAGCACTCAAAAAAGAAAAAGAAAAAAAAAGGAGTTTAAAAATCACATAAAGAAAGTAGAAGGAAAATTGGGGAAAGAAATGAGAGTAATGCAAGAAAATTATGAAAAAAAAAAGTGAGCAGTTTGGAAAAGGAAAGCAACTACTTAAAAAGCAGAATTGGCCAAATGGAAAAGGAGATACAATCACCCACTGAAGAAAACAATTCCTTAAGAGTTAGAATTGGGCAAGTGGAAACTAATGGCTCTATGATATTCAAAAGAATGAAATAAAAGAAGAAAATATAAAATACATCATCGGAAAAATAACTAACCTGGAAAATAGATCCAGGACAGACAACATCAATATCATTGGACTATTTGAAAGTCATAAAATCAAAAGGAGGGCCTGAACAACATCTTTCAAGAAATTATCAAGGAAAACTACCTTAATATCTTAGAACCAGAGAGCAAAATAGGCATTGAAAGAACCCATCATCAATCACCTCACGGAAAGAGACCCCAATTAAAGAACTATCATATCAGAGAAAAAATACTTCAAGTGGTCAGAAAGAAAAAATTCAAAGATAATGGAGCCGCAGTCAGGATTACACAGGATTTAGCAGCTACAACATTAGAGAACCAGAGGTCATGGAACATGATATTCAAAAGATGAAGGAGCTAGGACTAACCAAAAATCCCTAGCTGACAAAATTAAGCACAATAATTCAAGGGGAAAAAATGGTCATTCAATGAAATAGGTTTCAAACTTTCATAAGAGGAAGACCCAAATTGAACAAAAAAATTGATCTCCAATATCAAGAACCAAGAGAAGCCTAAAAAAGGGAAAAAGGGAAAAAAACCATGAGATTCAATGGAACTAAACCGTTAATATCCTTACATGAGAAGATACTTATAACTCTTAAAAATTATACCATTAATAGTACAGCTAGAAGGAATTTACATAGAGGGTACAGGTATAAGGTGGATTTGAGGGAATGACAAAAAAAAATCAAGAGATGAAAAAGTAGACAACACTGGGAATGGAAGGGAGAGGTAGAACAGTGTAAATTATTTCACATGATAATTCCTTTAAAAAAAAACCCTATTATAGTGGAGGGAAAATTGGGAAGGTGGGCTTGAACCTTGTTCTCATCAGTAGTAGCTCAAAGAAGATAAAATATACATAATCAATTGAATATAGAAATCTCTCTTAACTGACAAAAAAGTAGGAGGGAAGAAGATTAATTAAAATGGGGAGGGATGGCAGTTTCCAACAAGGATCACTTTGAGACAAGGGGAAGATTGAGGTAGAAGAGTTAGAAAAAGTCATACAAAATTCTAGCTGCCATTGATGACCATTTAGATGTGTGAACAGACACATATCCCTAGTTGGATTTTAGAGTATATGTATGTTTGTCCAATGAATGTTCTCATTGTTCTCTGAATGTCCAATGTTCTCAGATTAGAGAAATGCAAAATTAAAACAAATTCTGAGGTACCACTTCATACCTATCAGATTGGCTAATATGAAGACAAAAAACGAAAATGATAAATGTTAGAGAGGATATGGGAAAATTGTAATATTGATGCATTGTTGGTAACGTAAACTGATCCTACCATTCTGGAGAGCAATTTGGAATTATAAATGACTCATATCTTCTCAGCAACACAATGATTCATGAAAAATGCAAAGTGAAGGAAGGGAAATGCTATCCATATCCAGATAAAGAACTGATAGATTCTGAATGCAAGTTGAAGCACACTTTTTTTTTTCATTTACTTTATTCTTTTTCATGGCTTTTTACTTTTACTCTGTTTCTTCTTTCACAACTATGACTAATATGGAAAAATTTTACATGATGGAACATGTATAACCTGTATCAGATTGCCTATCATTTTAGGAAGAGGGGAGGGGAAGGAAAGAGGGAGAAAAATTTGGAACTTAGAATCTTGTAAAAATGAATGCTAAAAATTGTCTTGATATATAATTGGGGGGGATGCTATTAGAAGATATATTGTAATAAAACCTGCACTACTTGCCTCAAGTAATTGTGTGAAAATCATTTTGTAGAGTGAAAAGTATCATATAAATGTTAATTGTTCTTATCATTATCATTATTCCTTGGACCTTTCTACAACCAAATGGGTAAAATAGCAGGGAGGTCTTCTCCCTAGCATTTGATTGTTTCTTTCACATTTAGGTGATAGAAGTCATCTTTCCTAAAATTCTTCATGATATTTCCATGCCTACAGAGCAGTGATTGGTCAGCTGGTGGTTAGGAGAAGGTAACCAGACCTCTGTCATAACAAAAAAACTTATATATTAATAGGAATGGGAGGAGTCTGTTAATCCACTGGTCCTTCCTTTTCTTCCTGTTCTCCTTCCTTTATTTCACAACCTTTCACTTCTCTATATCTTTTTCATAGCTCCAGGGCTAGAAATTTCTGTTGCCTTACTGATGCCTGGTTTGTTGGCTCAAACAGCATTGACTTGGTCTAATGGCAAAGACCCTGAGTGACCACCTGTTGCATACCTTGGAGAGCCTGATGGCCTATGATCTGGAGAAGTTCAAGTTTAAACTACAGAATGCCAACTTGGATAAAGATAGAGATCGTATTCCCCAAGGCAGGCTTCAAAATGCTGTTGGGCCAGTGAAGCTTGCTGCACTTCTGGTCAACTCTTATGGGGAAAAATATGCTGTGAAGTTGACCCTGCAGGTGTTGCGAGCAATCAACCAAAATCTCCTGATGGAGGAGCTCTGCAAAGCAACTAACTCAGGTAAGTCTCGTAGCTATAACAAGCAGCCTCTCTCTCTCTTTCTTTTTTTTTTTTTCCCTTCCAGAATGATACTAGTACCTTTTTGCATTTGTATTGTGCTTCAGACTTTCAAAGCACTCTCACCCTCTGTTATCTAGAAGGTAAGAACTGAAAGAGACCTTATTTTTAGAACTTAGAGTGTCAGTGTTAGAAATCTGACACACAAAAATGTTAAGAGCTCTCTCCCTAGAACATATTATAGAAGTGGAAGGAAATTTGAAATATAGAACATAGAATGTTAGAAGTAGGAGGAACCTTAGGATATAGACCATAGAATATCAGAGTTACAAGGGATTTTATAGTATAAACCACAAAATTCCAGAGTTAGAAGAGACATTAGAACAGAGATTATAAAAATGGCAAAGCTGGAAGGGACATTAGAGAACATTTTACAGAGGAGGAAACCAACAAAGTGTTGGATTTACAGAACTAATTAGTAGAACTAGGTCTCTGACTCCCAATTCAATATTTTTTGCACTCCAAAATGTACCTTACACTGGCCCTTTGAGAGGGCAAGGAACTAATAAGCCTATCTGATAGATGGTGAAACTTGCAGAGCTGATGACTTGTCCAAAATTAATTGGTTAATAGCTAAACCCAAATGAAAACCTAGATTACAAGGCCAGGTTCTTTCCTTTAGGTCAAAGTGCTAGTGGATTTTTCTTCCATACCTCTTTAAGTTTTGTCATAACTGGTAGTCTTCAAGTATTCCTCCTTTTCAAAGGCAGAAGAATGAACTCTAGTTGTGTGGAAAGTCTCAGATCCATTTTATTTCAGGAAACTTCTGGTTTCACTTCCTCTTTGGTCTCTCATTTTTTTCCTTTTGTTCCTATGTACCCCTATCTGGCAGGTATACGTATATGTAGATAGATAGATAGATAGATAGATAGATAGATAGATAGATAGATAGATAGATAGA
>JAJPUD010001469.1:205431-229142 GCA_023553655.1 Myrmecobius fasciatus | reverse complement strand
AGATATAGATATATAGATATATATCAGTGGATAGAATTCAGGGCTTGAACTATTCTAGTGCCTTTGCCAAGGAAACCCCCAAGGTCCATGAAGAATGAGACATGATGGAAGATCATCCTTTTGACCATCAATAAATTCCTTCCCCTTTTTCTGAGAACAATCTCTTAGTATCAGACAGACAAACACACACTCCAGAGCCCAGCTAGGGATATATGTTTGTTCACACGCCTAGTTCCAATTTCTAAAGATTGAATGGTCATCAAAGATAGCTGGAATTTTGTGTGACTTTTTCTAACTCTTTGCCTTGTTTCAAAAAAATCCTTGTTGTAAACTGCCAGCTATCTAGCTACCTATTCACATCATATACTGAATCCCATGCTTTTTATTACTTATCATGCCTTGTCATGCTCCAGCCTTAGATTATCTCTACTACCTCCCTCTCTACTTCTTGCATACTGCTAGATGCCTCTAAAGAAAGTTATTCGGGGCAGGTAGGTGGCACAGAGGATAGAGCACCAGCCTTGAAGTCAGGAGGACCTGAGTTCCAATCTGGCTTCAGACACTTAACATTCCCTAGCTGTGTGACCCTGGGTAAGTCACTTAACCCCAATTGTCTCAGCAAAAAGCAAAAAAAAAGTTATTCAATGATACTAGTTGGATACACTATGAATTTATGTTATCTAATATCAGCCAGCTGCTCATGGCTACATACCAGATCTTTTATTCTTCCATGTCTATAAGTAGCAGTTTTTCAATGCATTTTTCTTTCCCCCTATCTTTTTGTGGGCTAGACAGCTTTACCACCAAGGGAGGAGTTTGCTTCTTGATCCAAACTTAGAAAACAGGAAAGAGAATAGCAAAGGCTTTCCCTCCAAATACCATTTATATTTATCCCCTTCCCACATCCCACCTATATTATTGACTCATTGCTTAGAGAGATCCTGGCATGAATGTTCCCTCTGCTTTGGAAAATTGAAGAAAAAAAAGAACCAATATTTCTTTTTCTTTTAGTTCCTAGCCCTTAACTAGAGCATTGATATGCCAAAATATGTAATTTTCTCTCTTTTTCTTCTATTTGCTCCCTTATGGTCTCTCTCTTTTGCATTTGAGAGAGGAGACACATAGCAAGGAAATGGTTAAAAATACTTATTACAGTAGACAACTCGAGAGACAGAACAAGACAGAAAGAAAACAAACTTTTAAGAAGGGAAGATAAATTTGGGGAAACATGCATATTCCTCCAAAGGGAGGTAGGGAAGAAAAGAAGGGGGAAAGCAAGAAAGGAAAGTACAGAGCCATTTATGTCCATTCTGCAGTCATAGGCAAATTTCAGACACAGTATTAGTCCTGACATCTTCTATATAACAACTCTGCCTGGAGTGTGCTGCTGAGAATTTCCTAACTCTTCTGCTTTTAGGACACTGCCCACCCTAGTCTCCTCTACTGCCAGTGCCAGTGTGCTCTAGAATAACTTCAGTGACCCATAATGCCTTTAACTGGAAAGCTGAGAGTATATCAACCCCTGTCCATCGATCTCCAAGTTAGGGCAAATTCCCCTTGGACATTGAGGAAGAGTAGAGAATGGAGACAGACCTCTATGCAAAACCAGTAGGCAACTATCTTCAGCAACTTGATTCTTATATCCTTGGCAATGCTAAAGCAGTTCTTCAGCTTCCTGAATGTGATAATCTCTGTAATGAAAACTTTTCTTTTCAAACCCCCTGTATCACTCTTCCCATCTCCTTTTTAGCAGAGAAATTCACCTTTTATTTTGCTGGATTAATTGAGATCATCCATCATGAATACCTCTCTCCCTTATTCCATACCTCAACTCTCCTTAACATCATTCACCATTCTTTTCACTTGTTCAGTCTTTGAGAAAACAGTGGCCTTTTCCCTTGCCCTCCTACATGTGCTCTTGGTCACATCTGGTTTTTCTAGTAATTTGCCCCTTTGGTCAGTTTCCCAGTCCCTGGCTCCATAAGTATCTCTCCACTCATGATGATGCTTACTAATATAGGTCTTCAATCTAGAAGAGGAGTTTTCAGTTTCTCTTCTAGAAGAAATACAAATCTCATCCTATTCTTTGTTTCCTTTCTTTTCTGTTATTTTTATAACCATGGTAAAGGGCAGAATGTTACAGAATGTCATAGGAATAAAGGAAAGGATAAGTGCTATGAGAAATTTGAGAAGGAAAAATCCCTTTCAGCTGGGTAAATCAAAAAAGAACTTGAGAAGGAGGTGGTACCCAAGTCAGACCTTGAAAGTTGGGGATAGGAGTGAAGTCCATTTAAGTAGTTATGAAAATAGCTACCCCACTTACCTCACAAAGCAGTTAGGAGGACCAAGTGAAACAAAGTACATAAAGAACTCTACAGATACAAGATGTTCTTGTTGGAATGAAGTTGTGATTGTATGATAGTTCAGATACCTTGTATCTGAAACTTAAATATTCACAGGACTTGCTCTTTAGGAGTCTAGAGAGCTCAAATCCAGATAAGTAGGCATGACATGAATAATCTGGAAATCTGGGTTTTAGTCCCAGGTACTACTACTAACAAAACCCTATGACCTTGCACAGCTCTTCTCTTCTCTGGCTGTCGGCTTCCTTCTCTCTCAAGTCCTTTCCAATTCAAATATTGTGTGATTCTGGCTTTGAGAAAATTAGGAGGTAAGTGAGCCAGGAGTATTTGTCTTAGAATTCTTTAGAATTGTCTTAGAATCTGAAAATAAATGTAATTTACCATACTCATGGATCTCTGTAAAAGAATAAGGTGGAGGGGGCAGCTAGGTGGTGCAATGGATAGAGCACCAGCCCTGAAGTCAGGAGGACCTGAGTTCAAATCTGGCCTCAGACACTTAATGTGTCCTAGCTGTGTGACTCTGGGCAAGTCACTTAACCCCAACTGCCTCAGCAAAAAAAAAAAAAAAAAGGATCAATGCTGAGGAACTACCCATACATATATTATACAAATAAAAAAAAGCTTTAATAAATAACAATAAGGTGGAAACAAAACTGTTATTATCCCTGTTTTGTATATGAGAAAACAAAAGTTTCAAGAAGTTAAATGATTTAATTATGATTACACAGCTAGTAAGTCAGAGCTGAATTCCAAGTTTTTTGATTCCCACTCCAATTTTTTTTAGTTCAATTGAAGATGTAGTTTAAAGAAATTTAAAAGTCATTTTATTTATTTTTATTTTTTAAATTTTATTAATACTTTTTATTTGCAAAACATATATATGGGTAATTCTTCAACATTAACCCTTACAAAGCTTTCTGTTACAAATTTTTCCCCCTACTCCCCACCCCTCCCCTAGATGACAGGATATCCGCTACATGTTAATTATGTTAGAATACTTAAGAAATCGAATATATGTATAGTTATTTCCACACATCATTTTTTGTGCCAGAGAAATTGTATCTACAAGAAAGAATAATCAGATAAAGGAAATACAATGCAAGCAAACATCAATAGAGAACATGAAAATGTTATGTTGTGGTCCATATTTCACATCCCTCTCTCTGGGTGTATATGGCTCTCTTCACCGAACAATTGGAACTGGTTTGAAGCATTTCATTGTTGAAGAGAGTCATGTCCATCAGAACTGATCATCATATAGTATTGTTGTTGCCGTGAATAATGATCTCCTGGTTCTGCTCACTGCACTCAGTATCAGTTCATGCAAGTCTCTCCAGGCCTCTCTGAAATCGTCCTGCTGGTCATTTCTCACAGAACAATAATATTCCATAACATTCATATACCATAATTTGTTCAGCCATTCTCCAATTGATGGGCATCCATTCAGTTTCCAGTTTCTAGCCACTACAAAAAGGGCTGCCACAAACATTCTTGCACATGTAGGTCCTTTTCTCTTCTTTAAGATATCTTTGGGGTATAAGCCCAATAGAAACACTGCTGGGTCAAAGGGTATGCACAATTTGATAACTTTTTGAGCATAGTTCCAGATTGCTCTCCAGAATGGTTGGATCCATTCACAGTTCCACCAACAATGCATCAGTGTCCCAGTCTTCTCACATCCCCTCCAACACCTGTCGTTATTCTTTCCTGTCATTTTAGCCAATCTGACAGGTGTGTAGTGGTACCTCAGAGTTGTCTTAATTTGCATTTCTCTGATCAATAGTGATTTGGAGCACCTTTTCATATGATTATAAATAGTTTTAATTTCATCATCTGAAAATTGTCTGTTCATATCCTTTGACCATTTATCAACTGGAGAATGGCTTGAATTCTTATAAATATGAGACAATTCTCTATATATCTTAGAGATGAGACCTTTATCAGAACCCTTAAATGTAAAGATGATTTCCCAATTTGATGCTTCTCTCCTAATCTTGTCTGCATTAGTTTTGTTTGTACAGAAACTTTTTAATTTAATATAATCAAAATTATCTATCTGGTGTTCAATTAAGAGTTCCAGATCTTCTTTGGACATAAATTTATTCCATCTCCACAGGTCTGAGAGGTAAACTATCTTATGTTCCTCTAATTTGGTTATAATATTACTCTTTATATCTAGATCATGAACCCATTTAGATCTTATCTTGGTGTGCGGTGTTAGGTGTGGGTCCAGCCTTAATTTCTTCCACACTAGTTTTAAAAGTCATTTTAACCAAAATCCCTTGCATACCAAAAATTAGGGTGCTGATTATAAATTACTCTGCTCATTAAAGGTAGAAATAAAGGAAATAAATTGAATGTATCTGCAGTCCTGACTTAAAAGTAAAATTTAAAAGTCATTTCTCAAAAGTGTTTTACAATTTGGACCATAGTTAATTTTGACAAGTGGTTCTCTCCCACATCCTCCCTTTACTCCCAAATCCATTGTGAATTTATGAGTTTTTAATGATTTGGTATGTGGGTGTCTTCTTACAGAGCATTTGACTCAAGAGTGTGTCAAAGAAATTTCAGGAACCTCTGTTTTCTCAAGGGAAACAGGATCTAAGAAACTGGAAACTACTGTTCCTCTGAAAAGGGCAATAAAGAATCCAGATGCTGATTTGCAGGACCCACATGAAGCTGACATAGCTGGGCTGCAGGTTCCAACTCCATCCCACCAGTTGTATGCTGGGCAATGTCAGAACAAATTCCAGGGGGAACGGGAAAATCAGAGAACTATAAAGAGCTCACATGTGACTGAGATTCAGGAGAGACAAAGGAACCATTCTGTTGATGTATCTCCCAAAGGCACTTGGCTAACAGTCTGTACTGCTTCTTCAGGAGACAAAGAGCCTTTATCTCCAGAAGCTGCAGAGACTTTTGAGAATAAACGAGATGGGATTCTAGAAACAACTGTTTCCTTAAAGAGAGTGGAAGCTAGAAATCCAGATGCAACTTTGGATCCAGAAGGCCACATATATGAGAATTCAGAAGTTGCTGTCAGCTTAGGGCAAAAAGCAAACAGGAATCAAAAGCTCTTCTTTTTCTTGGGAGAGAAGAAAATAGAGAAGCATGGATTTGGTGCATCTTTAGGAGAGCAAAATCACTCAAATCAAAAATCAGTGAATAAGGGACCTGAGAATCCAGAAGTTGCTATGTTCTTGGAGGAGAAAGCAGCATTTCCTAGATCCCAGGAGAAAAAGATGCTTGTGAATATGGATACTTCCCTATCTTCAGGAAAGAAAGTACCTAAGAGTCCTGGAAACCAGTGTTTAAAAGAAAATTCTGAAGGTATTTTTCAAAATATTTATTTTCAGCCCTAGAAGTATTATATTGTTATTTTCTCTTAATA
The DNA here is from genome assembly GCA_023553655.1 of Myrmecobius fasciatus. NCBI lineage: Eukaryota > Metazoa > Chordata > Mammalia > Dasyuromorphia > Myrmecobiidae > Myrmecobius > Myrmecobius fasciatus. The sequence goes on along the minus strand of JAJPUD010001469.1, from coordinate 223,388 downwards.
TTTCTTCATATCCTTAGCGGTAGGATTTGTAAAAAAATTCTCTTTTGTTGTAATAACTATATGCTTTTTGAATTATGCTTCTTGTATGTTATTCTTTTTTTTTAAATTTTATTTGCATAACATATGTGTGGGTAATTCTTCAACAATAACCCTTACATAGCTTTCCGTTACAAATTTTCCCCCCAACTCCCCACCCCTCCCCTAGGTGGCAGGATATCCACTACATATTAATTATGTTAAAATATTGGCAAATCGAATATATGTATACATATTTCCAAACTTATCATTTCTGTGCAAGAAAAATCTTATCTACACAAACGATATATCAGATAAAGGAAACACAATGTAAGCAAACATCAATCAAAGAGTATGAGAATGTTATGTTGTGGTCCACATTTCACATCCCTCTCTCTGTATATGGCTTTCTTCAGTGAACAATTAGAGGTGGTTTGAAACATTTCATTGTTGAAGAGAGCCATGTCCATCAGAATTGATCATCATATAGTACTGTTGTTGCCGTGTATAACGATCTCCTGGTTCTGCTCACCTCACCCAGCATCAGTTCATGCAAGTCTCTCCAGGCCTCTCCGAAATCATCCTGCTGGTCATCTCTCACAGAACAACAACATTCCATAATATTCATATACCATAATTTATTCAGCCATTCTCCAATTGAAGGGCATCCATTCAATTTCCAGCCTCCAGCCACCACAAAAAGAGCTGCCACAAACATTCTTGCACATGTGGGGCCCTCCCCTTCCTTTATGATTTCTTTGGGATATAAGCCCAACAGAAATGCTGCTGGGTCAAAGGGCATGCACAGCTCGATAATTTTTTGAGCATAGCTCCAAATTGTTGAATGTTATTCTTTAAGAAGATTTTTGGCTCTTAAATTTTAGGCTCAAAATCAGAAGTCTGAGTTTTTGTCTCAGTTCTGCAATGGAGCATGTATCTTTTTTTCTCTTAACCTCAGTAATCTTATTGGTAAAATGAAGATAATATTGGCCTTTTAGGGCTCTTAGGAGGAAAGTGGTTTGAGAAAACTATAAAATACTTCATAAATGTTTTCTTATTATTATTATTAGTAACCTTTTTAAGGAGAGGAATGGGGAGGGGATAACATTAAAGGTCTAAAAGATATATCATTCTATTTAGATTCTAAAAGACTGACCAAGAAATCATGCAGAAAGCTTAGAAAAGTGAAGAGTCAGAGAACATGAGAGATAAGGTCATAATTTTATCATGAAATCTGATTTAGAACTGGAAATGACCTTAGAGGTTATCTTGTCAATCTATCTCTATCATTTTTATCAAAGATCTATTCAACCAAAAGTGGTTGAATAGATAGTAAGTGACAAAACTGGCATTTCAACCTAGACCCCCAACACCAAATCTAGGCAGGAGTGAAATCACATGGATGGATAGGTTAGAAGCCTTGAGAAAGTGATTGGACCTTGATGTACAGAATACAGAGTTGGGGGTAGTGGTGGTTAAGGAATTATAAAATCAAAAAAGTTGTAGAGCTAGAAGGTCCTGGAATCCATGGAGTGAACCTCTCTATCCCATCCCTATCAAGTAATCATCTTCTACTTGAAGGCTTCCAATACTGGAGAACCAATTGCAGCCCAGTTGGACAACTCAAATTATTAGGAAACTTGTCCTTATGTTACACTGAAATTTTGCCTTTGCAACTTAATTCCAGTTAAGATCCAGAGCTGAGATCAATGAGTAGAAGCCAAACTGGTCTAATCACTGTTCCATATAATTCTTCAAATGTTTGGGGACAATGATATGTTCCCATTCCAGTTTCTCTTCTCTGTGGCAAACATCCTCAGTTCTTTCAAAAAGCCCACTTTCAAAAGGTTTCCAGTTTCTTTATCCTGATGACTGCTCTTTTCTAGGTCTACTCCAGCTTTTTAATGTTTTTCCATAATCACAGTATCCAGAACTAAACACAAGACTTCAAATGTATCTAACCATTATAAAGTGCATGATCCTCACTTCCCTCCTGATTACTTATCTTTCTTCAGCTTTTGGTTCCCATTTCATTCTGTTGACTTATATTGGAGTCCATTAAAAACCCCAAGTCTTTTTTAAAATATAGAGAAAGCAATGAGAGGAACTATTCTGTAACTGATTCTGAGCAATAAGATTTGTGTTTGACACAGAAGGAATAATTAACATGCTACATGATAAAATTGGGATTTTAAAATATTTCAGCAGGTTAGAATGGTAAACAAATCTAAAAAGATGAAATCTAATAGCAATTAATGTAATAGCCTACATTTGTAGCAAAGCCCCTTACATACTCAAGTACAGTACACTTTAGCAGGTGGAGACAAAACTCAATATTCAAACACACTTGTGTTTCTAGCTCAACCCTTTAATTTCCTAATGTTTAGTAGCCAGACAGCTCTGCAGATTAATAATGCTCCCTGGAATCAAGATAATCCAATTTAAAGGCAATTGGAACTTCATTTTCATGCTCAGCTGGCCAGGAAATAAGTTTCATCTCCTTAGTTGTAGCTATTACAAAAGAGAGATTCTGGATCTATGTACTGATTCTTCTAGTATAATTCTACTTCTCTTCCAGAGAGTGAACTTCTATTTGTCAAATTTAATGAATCTTGCCCAGGTTTGCAATTATATCCTCATCTCAGAATTTTGTACACATGTAAACCCATTGATTCTCTATATCATGCCAAACAGGCTTTGGTCCTGGAATTATTCCAGACCAATTACTATGAAGGAACAAGAGTCCTCTAGGGGGTTTGCAAACATCTGAGAGTCCTGAGTTAAGCCCAAGATTCTCTTCATTGGAGCATAATTATAGAAGGAACACAATTAGTGAACACATTCCCAAACTGAAATTTTCTAGTCCTACCCCCATGGTCATAGGTTGGAAGAGATTTTGGATATCTTGAACGCTTAGCCAGCCTTGATAAGTAAGGTCACAATAAGTGACCCATAGCTGGTCATTCAAGAAATTCTGGACCTTAGAGTATTGCTCCATCTCATAAGAATATGTCTGCCTATTAGACAATCTCAGTAACTAATAAGAAGAGAATTCTCCTGTGGTTTACCTACTCACTAAATTTCAGTGGCTTATTATCTGCTCAGATCAAATATGAAACTCTCTATTTGATATTCAAAGTCCTTCATAATCCATGACCTTTTCAGGGTTCTTTTCAGTTTTATTATAACTTACTCACCTCTAAATAGTATGCAAGATATTGGCTTTCTTGAAGTTCTTTGCACAAGACACTCCATCTCCCAGTTCCAGGCATTTTCTCTCACTGTCCCCCATGTTTCTAACTCTCTCCTTTCATTTCTACCTCCTGACTTCCCAGGCTTCTTTCACATTTTATCTTTTACAAGAAGCCTTTCATGATATCCATAATGCTGGTGCCTTTTCTTGATTGATTATCTCTAATTTATGCTGTATATGTTTTGTTTGTAAATAGTTGTTTGGATGTTGTCTTCCTCTGTGAGACTATTAGCTTCTTGAGAGCTGTTCTTTGCCTTTCTCTATAGCCCTACTGTTTGGCACAGTGCCTGACACATAGCAGATATTTCATAGATGTTTATTAGCTGACTGACTGACACATTTCCCAAACTGGCCTAGACTTGATTCTGTTAGGCTTCTGCTATGACAACAGTGGCTTTTCTAATTGTCCTAATTAGTCATATAATTATAGGTCTTTATATACATTCTGGACTGAAATTTCAGTGTTGGTTTTATCCAGAATTGTCCAATTAAAATTGGATTACCTCTCCTTGGTGGTAAGGGCACTAAGATACTGTTAGGTCTAATCAAGTCATATAAATAAGTCAATTATAGTCTTAGAGCAATAAGAATATTGGGAAGCAATTGTTGTTAAAGAAATGGTCGTTTAAAAATTATTAGTAAATCAATAATACCTTATTTCCTAATTTAAAAATCTATAATGACAAATGAGATGATCCTGTTCTTAGTACAAGAGAACCAAGAACTCTATATAAATAACCTTACAAAATTCATGCTTAATAAATAATAATAAATAATAAATAAATAATCTTACAAAATTCATACGGGGAACAGTATGATCAACAGTGTTAACAAATTGTCAAACACTACAGCAAGAGCTTTCTTAATAAGAACAATTAATTCCATGAAGTAATCAATATTCAAAGTCATAATTACATAAAATATGGTCATTGGTTCCCATCCAATGGAAATAGGTAGTGTGAATTTGAAATAATGTGATCATTTCATGAGATTTATTATTCACATTAATACCTAATTGCATAGACATTTTATGGGTCAATATGCACATTTAACAAATACCTTCTTAAGAAATACCTTTCTAGGTGGCGCAGTGGTTAGAGCACCAGCCCTGAAGCCTAATGAAAACAAGTAAATCTATGATCTAATCCACTTACCATTCCTTACCTTTGTGACCCTGGGCAAGTCACTTAACCCCAATTGCCCCAAAAAAAAACAAAAAAAAAAAAAAAAAAAAAAATACCTTTCTAGCTCCTGAAGTAGGAAGCATGAATACATGCAGCTAGGTTTTCCACACAATATCTTTTACATTTCCAGTTAAAGTTCAAGTTCATTACATTACCAGTTAAAGTTCTGTCCAGAAAGATATTCATTAGAAATTGACATATAGTATTTTATCTGGGAGATAATATACTTTTCTATCAGAAGATAGTTTCTTTACTCTAAAATGGTACATTTTCTTCTTTGGACAAAGGAAAGATTATTACTATAGTCACCCTATTTCTTTGTCTTTAATTCCATAGAAGGAAATATTAATTTACGCTGGGATATGCATGAACTTAGCATTGAAGATCTTGATTGTATGCAGCTGTTTTGTCCTTAACAGCAATCTGATTGCAAAAGGTTTTTTTGATAGTTTTCATTGTGACTGCCCTATAGTAGGGCAACTTCAATTCATCCTAAAAACATATATACTATGACAAGAACATCTTCTTCATTATGGCATTTACCTTTTTGATAAAATCAAACTATATGAAACAAAAGAAAAAGATTATTATGGATGCTTCTCTCTTCCTTAACAGCTAATGTTTATATAGTCCTTTTGAGGTTTTAAAAATACTTTATCCTCACAACAACTTTGAGAAGTAGATGCCACTATTATCATCCATATTTCACAGATAAGGAAACAGAAGCTTAGAATAATTAAGTATTGACAGGTATTAGTAAATTCCTGTGGTCAGATCTATATTTAGTCTTCAAGTCCAGTGTTATATCTACTGAGCCAACTAGATGCCTCTTTGTCTCAGTCTGAATTCCCAAAATCAGTGCTTTGGATGAAGCAGATACAAGTGCTGAATTTTTAGAGAAAAAATTCAAGCATTTTTTTTCAGCCAGAATTTGTACTGTAGCAACAATACCAATTTACACCAACTCCCTCTCTTTACTCAAATATACCATACCAGTCACTGGGGCAAAGTATTGCTCATTTCTAGAGACTGGTAACAGAAGCTGAGAAGTAAAATCAAGTTACAATTTCTCTGGATTAAGGGTGAAAAGACTGCAGATTTTGACTCTGAAGTCAGCCTTGATCTCCTTTTTCTAAATTGCATTTAGAAATTTTCTAAATTTCTAAATTTCCAGGATATCATCAGATTGTACTTCTGAAAAAATCTCTGCTTAGGTTTTATCCTGTCTTCAAAGAAGCCAAAGATGATTTATAGCCTGATTTTTCTGTTACATTTATTATTATTACAATTATTTTAAATTCTCCTGCACTATCTTCTGGAACAGATTGATATTCACTCAGGGGTCATTTGGTTGACAAGAATTTCCAACTTTCCAAATCTGCTTTATTGTCCTGTGAAGGGGTATGAGTATTTTCCTCAAAGGATGAAGATGTCTTTTAAAATCTCAGTTTAATGGGGCAGCTAGGTGGCACAGTGGATAGAGCACCAACCCTGAAGTCAGGAAGACCTGAGTTCAAATCTGGCCTCAGATACTTAACACTTCCTAGCTGTGTGACCTTGGGCAAGTCTCTTAACCCCAATTGCCTCAGCAAAAAGGCAAAAAAAAAATTTCAGTTTAATAACTTTGTGGTCTGTTAAATGTAAATTTATCTATTCAATCTGTTGATATGTTCAGCCTGTAACAGATATTTAGGACAATGAGCTCCATAAGTTTTATCCTAATTTGTAGAGGAGAAATTTCTTGTTTTCTACCTCTTTCAAGCTTTACCAGACTTTCACATTCTCCTAGTCTATATTTGGCAAGCAAATCTAAATTTATATAGTTTTGTGATTTTTTTGTCCAGATTTGTGACTTTATTATTATAGGGGAACTCCCAGTGAGAAAGCTCCTTCTACCAATGCAGATGAATGACTATTCTATAACTTATAATTTCAGAGAGTTGCCTAAATCATTGAGAGTTTAAATTATTTTCCAAGAGTCACACTGCTAGTAGGGGGAACTTGCATTTAGGTCTTAATGACACAGATGCTTGCTTTTTACACATGACATCATGCACCTCTCTCTACAATTTTTTAATAAATGTTGGCTCATAGTAAGATTCACAGAACTTAAATGAGAGAAAGAGAATGTGATCATTAGTTCAGTTCATAGAGATTTCAAGGTATTTGACCTGAATAGAAAAAAACCCTATATTTTACTAACCTTTAACAAAATTAATACTTTCTTTAATTATGAATGTAAATAACAAAATCATGGATTTTACCAGACTGCCAAAGGAAGACATGAAATTAAAAAGGGTTAGAAATCCTGATTAAATCAAACCACTTATTTTTGCAGACTTAGTTAATTCAGGCTTAGAAAGAAGTGCCCTGTACTTGTATTTATCTTGTACGAGTAAAATAACTGCAGAGTCAGCACCAGTGTTGTTATCATTCAACATTTTATTTAAACTTTGTTGCTTCATCTCTTCTCTCATCTTTCTTGTTTCTAGATTGTAAAGATCTTGTCTTTTTCATCTGGCCTCATTCCCCATAAAATCATACACAATAGAAGTTAAGAGTTACAAGGAACCTTAAAAGCTTAGAATGTGAGACAGAAGGGACAATAGAGTGTTGCAAGTAGAAGATTTGAGCTGAAAGGGACTTTAGAACGTAAACTATAGCTATCAGAATTGGGACTTTCAAATATAATGAAAAAGAACTATATTTCATTAAGTTCCTCACCTATAAAATGAAGTTGACTTAGATCAGGAATTTTTAACTTGGGGTTAGATATTTTGATTATTGTGTTTAAATATAGTTGGTTTCCTTTGTAATTTTGTATTTATTTTATGCAATTTACAATATTATGAGAAGAAGTCAGTGGGCCTCACCAGGTTGCTAAAGGGATTCATAACACAAAAGTGTTTAAAAACTTCTGGGAGAGATGATCTCTAAGGATATTTCCTAATTCCAAATCCTATGATACTATGAATATATGCCATGGAATGTTAGAGTTAAGTGAAAAAAACAATCCCTATAGTCCCTGGGTCTAATTCTTTCAGATGAGCTGATACTGACCAGGATACCCATTGAAGCCTTCAACATCCGAAGGATCACAGGAGCTCCTGTCAGAGCAGCATCCCTGAGGAAAATGCAGGAATCATGTTCTGTTTGTCAGGATATGGTGAGAGAACCATCAAGGAATTCCTGTAGTCACCACATCAGATACCATTGCAATATTGGGTATAATGTCTGTCTCAAATGCAAGGTCATGTTTTCTAAGAATTTCCAACACAGCAAGAGTCTAGGAAATATACCTACTGATTTCCAGGAGCCAATTCTAAGTCCTTGTTCCACGCCTCATTGTGAACACCACCCAAAGCAGCTCCAACTACTGTTCTGCAAGGATCATGGAAAAACCATTTGTCTCAACTGCAGTATGTCCCCAGAGCACAAAGGTCACCGAATACTCGCCATAGAAGAGGTTGCTCAAAGCTATAAGGTAGGACCCTTTAGAAGGCTAGATTTCCTTCCACATGGCTAGCTGGGTCCTGGATACCCACTAGATAGATGTTCCTGGAATGACTGTGTAAATGGCAGGTGAATATTCATTCTCTCTTCAATCACTTTGGAAAAGGGTCCAATATTCATTTTAATCAATTTAATTCATTAATAATGTAGAGCTGACCCTCAGCAAATTTGGGAAATAGGTCAAATTTGTCTTTGTTGCTCTGCCACCTTCCTTTTTTAAGTACTTTATTTTTTTTAAATTAATGAGTATTTTGTCTTCCTCTTACCACCCTTCCTTCATTAAAAGAAAAAAATTCTTAATCTATAAAAATCTTTATGTTTTGATCCACTCTTTAGGAGCAAGTTATTTAATCTCCAATTATTTTAAATTGTTTCTTCAAAGACCTTTTAAAAAAAGACATATTTTTTTTTATTTATCAAGAATTTATTTTGCCTTCTTCCCACCCTGAAAAAACTCTTGTAACATATACATCTCGTACTAACCATATCCAAAAAGTGTGTCTCATTTTATTCTGGCTATTAGTTCATTACTTTGTCAGGAAGTAGATAACATTCTTCAGCATTAATTTCCTGGATCGTTGTGGATAACTATTTATAGATTTAGATTAATCTATTGATCAGAGTTAAGTCTTTCAAAATAATTTATTTTTATAATATTCTTGTTATAATGTTACTTGTTTTCCTGATTTTGCTGACCTTATTTTGCATCATTTCATATTTCTTCCCAGGTTTCTCTGAAACCATTCTTTTCATTATTTCTTGTAGAACAATAGTAATCCATTACATTAATATATTACTTTCTCTTTAGAATCACAGAACAAAGAATGTTCCAAACTGGAAGGGAATTTACAATGGTGAATGTAGAATGTTACAATTAGAGGGAGTCTTAGAACTTAGAATATTAGAATATGGAATGTTAACTAGCATTAGAATGAAACTTAGAATTCCTTAAGTACAACCCTGTCATTATATATTTGAAGAAAATAAAACCCAGAGAAGATAATTGATTTGCCCATGGTCACTAGGCTAATGAGTGGTAGAACCAGTACTAGATCCTAGATACCCTGGTTTTTACCCTAAGATTCACCATATTACACTATGTTTTTTTTTTTTCTCTCTTTACTTTTGTGGCTATTCTGTTGCAATACTCTGCATATCCTAACTTCCCCATAGCTACCCAGATCGCATGGTTTGAGCACTCCCATATATAGTTAGAAGTGTCATATTCTCTAAATCTATTCTATCTTACAAACTCTGATATATCCACATTCTTCATTAAAATGCTAGATTGCTATCCTTAAGAAATTAATTAGAAAAGATTTATGGAATTTCTATTATATACTCAGTGCAATTATATATATATAACAGAAATACAGAAAATAGGCTTTTACCTCATGGAGCTCATAATTTCAATCAGGAGACAAAAGTGACAAACACCAAATGGTTAGAGAAAAACACAGGACAGTCTATAATCAAATGCCATGTTGTATAAATGCAGACTACAAATGTAATAGACCAGAAAAGATAGAAGAAAGGTCAGAATATATAGATTTATTTGAGTTAATAGAGTTAGGATTTATATTGGAGAGGGAATTATATCCCATGCCTTTGCATAAAGTAAGCAAGGGCACAGAGATGGGAATGATTTTGGCTGAGGACAGTGATATTGAAACAGGACATATTGAGAAGCAATGGGCAATTAGGTGGGGCAAGCTTATGGCAACTATATGAGTACAGCTACATAACATGTTTTACACAAATAAAAACTGATCTAAATCATTGGAGAAATATTTATTGCTCATAGGTAGGCTGAGTCAATACAAGAAAAATGACAATACTGAATTAATTTACTTATTCAGTGCTACACAAATCAAACTACCAAAGGATTACTTTATTGAGATTGAAAAAAAAATAATAGTAAAACTTATTTGGAGTGAAACAAAAGGTCAAAATTCTAATGGGAGATAATGAAAAAATGTGGGATAAAGGGACCCTAACAGTACCAGACCTTAAACTATATCCTACAAGTCATCAAATCATTTGGTACTAGTTAAGAAATAGACTGGTCAATCAGTGGAAAAGATCAGTTGCATAATATATAGAAGGAAATAAGCAAATAGCCTAGTGTTTGGTATACCCAAAGATCCTAGTTATTGTGGCATCTATTCAGCAAAACTATTGGGAAAATGGAAAGCATGCTGACAGAAATTAGGTTTAGACCACCATCTCATACCAAATACTAGCATAAATAAAAATACGTGACTTAGGCATAAAGGGAGATATATCATAAAGCAGAGGAGCAAAGAGAAAATAACCTGTCAGATCTATGATACAAGGAGAATTCATGACCAAATAAGAATAAAGAGGGTCACATAAGATAAAATGGACATTTTGATTACATAAAATTAAATCATTTTTGTACAAATAAAACCAATGCAGCTAAAATCAGAACTGATTAGGTCTCAAATATAAGTTAAAGAGGGTCTTAAAAGACAGACATAGAAATGGGAAATATGAGATAAGGTAATCTACACTCAGGTCCTAATGACTGACAACAACTTGGTGTGCCATTCTTCCTTTGGTCAGCAAGGCCTAAGAACAAAGTAATGACACTAATTGGGTGTCAGAATAAATTGGAGGGACAGATTATTTGCTGTAAGAGCCCTTTGCTTGTCTCTTAAATCATACCCCATAGATGGCTGCCTACCTTTCTTCTACCTAAGACCACCCCTAGATAACAGAGCAAATACCTTTTTCCCTTTTAGGATAAATCTGTCCTGGATTTATGGGACCTCTGAGAAATTCCTTCTGGGATCTTTGAAAGTCTGTATCACATTCTCAAAGGTTTCATCTGGAGGAAACAGTATAGACTGTGCCCAGGATAGGACTATAAGGGAGCATGGTATGGTAGAAAGAAACCTGGATTGATAGAAGACCTAAATTTAAATCTTGGTTTTGCCATTTACTATTGGAAAATTCACCTGATCTCTCAGCCTCAATTTTCTCATCTGTCAAATGGCATAATGATATTTGCACTTCCTACCTTATAATCATGTGGGAAGAAAATACTTTGTACTTAGTAAAGCAGCTTAGGAAGAGTCAATTCAACAGATCTTTCAATCCAACATATATTAAGTGCCTATAATACACAATGTCCAAATGAAACAAGACACAGACCTTACATAATTTAGTGGAGAGGATAAAACATATACATAAATATCCACAATAAAAATTATAATTTGATAAGTGCATGGGACAGGTCCTTATTAAGTGCTATGAGAAGTTGGAAGAGAGAAGAGCTCACTCCTACCTTGGGAAATAAGGAAAAGCTCCATGTAGGAGCTTGGCACTTGAGATTGTGTGGGATGGGGTGCTAGACACCCTTATCCAAATTGACTACTTGGAGGTGTCTCCAGATGCAAACAGAAAGCATTTATTTGGTCCTTGCAAGAAGTGGTCCAAGCACAACAACTAGACAGTCCAGACAGTCCAGCATGGTGTGTGGCATATGGCAAAAGCATAGAATGGATTATACAGTAGAAAATACTGGGTATACTGCCACCCCTTTTTAAAATTCATTGGATGGACTGAAAAAGAAGTAACCATTGACCATTGGTAAACAATGCCATCTTTTTCCTGGGGGTCACTGAAGCTTAGACCTAGGGTTTGACCTTTTCTATCTGACAGCCCTCTGAGAATAGGGATTGTGTGACTTCCTGAAATTTAGGCCTAGTATCCTACAATCTCTGAGAAATCTTTACCTGGTCTCATTCAAGATGAACTTTGAAGAAAGCAAAAGACTTTAATTGGTGATGAAGTTGGGGTGGGGAATAACTCTAGGCATATGGGACAAAGACAAGGAGATGGGAAGAGGATGAATAAAATTGGAAAACAGCTAGTCTGCTTTGCTAGGAACCCAGAGGGATAAAAGGAAGTAGTATTAGATGATACTGAAACAGTAGTTTTGAGTCCAATTTTAGAGTGCATTTAATATCAGGCTAAGGAGTTTGTAGTTTTATTTGATGAGCAATTGAGACACAATAAAAGTTTTTGATTGGGAAAGTGAAGTGTTTTGACTTGTATACTAGAATAGTTTGGAAGTTTTGTGAAGGATGGCCTGTATTTGTTATAAATCCTAAACTGTTACTCTTAAATTATCCAAAAACCCATCCCTAGACATTTCTAAGAAAAGAACTTGAATTCTGTGCAGTCTAAGGTGGAGACAAAGGAATGAATTGGAACAATGTTTCCTGATTGTTATAAATGCACCACTTAAAAAAAAAATCAGTTCATACAACTTCTTAATACAACTTCTCCTTACTTCTTAAAACATATTAAAAAAAAACTGGATCCTTATTATTCCTGTACCTTCTTGTTCCTAAATCCTGGCTTCCTCAGAATGACCTGGTGGAAAAGAGCTAGGCTTTGAGCATGAGGAGTTGGGATCTGATTCTAACTGCCAATTAATGTCTAAGTAACTGTGGGCAAATCACTTAACCTTTCTGGGCCTTTTATTTATATAAAAACTAAGGGGTCTGTACCAGATAACCTCTAAGGTCCCTTCCTAACCTGCCATCCTTCTCTTTGAATCTGAGTCCCTCATCTTGTCCTTTCCAATAACAACTTTTGTTTTTATCTTAATCACTCATGGCCATGGCCATTTCTATTCACTCTACTCCTCTATTATGGTATATTGTCCTAGGGCACTTGGGCCTAGTGGGCCTTGGGCCACTGTGGGCTTGGGAGTCTTTGCCCAACTAATACATTATGTGAAATTATTTCTTTAGTATTGATTTACCAAGGGCCTCACACATTGAAGGTATGTTTCTATCTGCTCATGTATGTGGCACTTAGATTACAGCAAGTTAAGGAGGGAGGCCTGTATTCTAATCCTCAACATTTTAAAAAATTTAAACCAGGAACAAATTCGGAATCGTCTGGAGCATCTTAAGAAAGCAAGAGAAGCAGCTGAAGAGAAGAAATCACAAGGAGATGAGATAATGGCAACCTTCCTGGTAAGGCTAGTAACATTCTTCAGACACTCCTATCTGAAGAACTACAGAAGGGAAATTTTCTCCTGGATAGAGTAGGACTAGGATCTGGGCCTTCCTGAGATTCTTTCCTGATTCCTGGGGAAATGGAGAAAGCATAGAAATTCAGATAGGTTTTATTGGTAATCAAGAAGAGGGGAAAAACTTCTATAAAATCATTGCTTTTCCTTTTATAATTATCCCTCCACACCTGGGAGATTAGGAACATGGTACTCCACATAATCTGGAAAACTCTCATAAAATTTTTTGACTTTCCTTTATACCAGAGAAAAATTTTTTCTTTTTGTTTTATGGAGTGTTTATAATAACTTTTTGTAAAATTTGGATTAAATATTTGGTCATAGGCTCTGTTATTTTGTTGGGGTTCAAAGGAGACCCAAGAAAGGTTGGGGATTCAGATCAGTGTCTCAAAATAATTTGCATGAATCAAGAGATCATTGTACACAGCAACCACAAGATTATATGATGATCAATTCTGATGAACATGGCTCTTTTCAACAATGAAATGATCCAAACCAGTTCTAATTACTCATGATGAAGAGAGCCATCTATATCCAGAGAGAGAACTGTGGGAACTGAGTGTGAATCACAACATAGCATTTTCACTCTTTTTGCTGTTGTTTGCTTGCATTTTATTTTATTTTTCATTTTTTTCTTCTTGATTTGATTTTTCTTGTGTAGCAAGATAACTGTATAAATATGTACGTATTGAATTTAACATATTTTTTTACCATGTTTAACATATATTGGATTACTTGTCATCTAGAAGAGGAGGGTGAGAGGAAGGCAGGGAAAAATTGGAACACAAGGTTTTACAAGGCTTAATGTTGAAAAATTATCCATGCATATGTTTTGAAAATTAAAAAGCTTTAATTAAAAACAATTTGCAGGCTCAGACCCTCTCCAAATCAAAGGGAAAGTTTATTATAATTGTGAGGCCAATTGAAGCAGGCTAAGTTCCAAAAGAATTTAGTAAAGAACCAGGAGCAAGAAGATAATTTTATAGGAAGAAGATAGAAATATCCATTGCTTCATGTCACTTATATGCTAATTTTATAGCTGAGAGGTAGAATTGAGGTATGGTCTTAATATTGAATTCTATGGTTTAGAGGTGAGTTGTACTCCATTATTGAATTCTATGGCTTAGACTGTCTCAGAAATTTTGTTATTGCTAAATAAAAGATTGTTATCTGACAGCCAGCATTGTTTGTGGAATTATAGCACTCCCAAGGCCAAGTGGCCTTGGGTTAAAACCAGGTAGATTTGGGATTATTGCTACATCTTCCCTAGGAGCTACACTACATCAATTGCAGCTTCCACAAAACTCTCCCAAAATTCCCTTTGAATTTCTTTTGCTGAACCTTAATATATTAAAAACCTTGATGGGAGAAGTCTCTATTTGGAAGGGATTAGTGTATATTATCAAGTGGACAGATCATTCAGAAGAGTGGAGTAAGCCACTTAATAGGAAGTTCATGGTATCACTGCACCCATGTGGTCTGCTCTAGCTTTATCCAAGGGATTTACTGCAGCTATAGGGAAAATAATGGAAAAACTTCTCCTAATCCCCATAGGTATAGCATATATACATACAAAGTATCCTGATAATGTTTAATAATTGATTCTTTGAGAAGAAATGTATATGTGACATGTTTAACCAGTGTTTTTTTATGTTTTTTCTTTCATAAGTCTATGCAATCAACAAAATAATAAATCAAGCCCTGATTTATAGTGTTTGTTGATTTCTGGGGTATAAATGCTCACACTGAAAATGAGCCAGTTCCAATAACCACTATATATTTTGTTTTGCTTTTTCATTTTATTTTTCAACTAATAAGCATTTATTTTCTCACCTTTTTAGACTCACCTCCACTTAAGAAGGAAAAGAAAAAAATAAATCCTTGTAACAAATAATAATAGTCAAATATAACAAATACCCATATCATTTTTGTCAGATGAGGGGAGGGACAAAACTATCCTCAGGCCCACCCTGAAAAATGGGAATTTTTAGCACATATTCAGAGTTCTTCCAGTGAACCATAGTGATAGGAAAATGAATCCAGTGGCCATCCTCATAGTGAAAGCCTCAAGTGGATAATGTCCTTGAACCATCCCTAACACACTGTCTTTCTGTCCTCCTAATCTTGTTGCTCCCAGAACAAAACAGAAATTCAGAAGGAGCAGATTTTGTCCCGACTGATGCAGGTGCATCAGTTACTAGAAGAACAAGAGCAACTCTTCCTGGCCTGGTTGGAAGAACTATCCAGAACCATCTTCAGGAGCAAGGAAGAGTACATCACTAAAGCATCCCAGGAAATCTCCCTTCTTGAAGAGCTGATGGAGGAATTGGAAGAAAAACAGAAACAGTCAGCATGGGAACTCCTGCAGGTAAAAATGAGTGACCCCTTTGAATTCCTTCCCTGTCCTGAAGCCTGATTAATTCCCATAAGCATGTGGTAGAAAAAAGCTCAGCATACCTGTACCAATTGACAAGTTCTAGTAAAGATCTTCAAATGTTTGTAAGATTCCCTGGGAACTCAAATCTCTTTCTAGCCATTTTCCAACACATTCAGATCCCCTTAAAAAAGGAGGTCTTTATTCCAGATGGAACTGGTTATTCAACATGATCTCTTCCTTCCTATTTCATTAACAACTTACACCTATATGAGCCTTTAAAATTTTGTATTCAATCTAATAGAAACTTTAGGGAACCAATCAACTTTGGTTTGGTTTGGTTTGGTTTTGAAGGGGGAGAAGGAACCTAAAAGTGGGAAGGAGCCATTTGAAAACTCCTCAGGACATCTAAATTATCTTCCTTGCCAGTTTCTACATGTTCTAGCTAATGTCCAAAGTTAGATTGTCAGGTGTAATCTGATAAATGTTGAGTGTAAACAAAAACTCATAAATATCTTTGCTCTTGGTCCCTTTGATCCAATAGATTGGCTTTTCTGAATCAATAAGGAACGGTACAACTGCAAAATTGAAGCACTTACCACAGTTTGAGGGGGTACTTTGATTTACACTAAACCAAATTTTCTTTATACTCCATATCATATTGGTCTGAACATAAGCTAATCCTATACTCCCCCTAAAATCAGATCTTTTTGAAAAGAAAAAAAAAACAAAACTGTAGATTGTAAAGTAACAGTGAATCCAGGACTCACAAAGTAGAAGGTGGAAAGTGTGGCTTATATCTGAATCAAAATAATGTATGTCAAGATGTTTTTCTGTACCATGTAGTATAATTGTCTTAAGTTATCTGAAATGACAGCAACCTTGGGCATGGCTCCTATAGCCCAGTAAGCAAGGGGCTTACTCTATTACATTTGAAACGAATTGTTAGGAATCAGGACCTGAATGAATTTCCCTTACGGGTTATTAAAATCAAAGAAGAAGATGAGATTTAAAACTGCCTCAAGTGTCTACTGCTGGAACTATTAGCAAAGCTATGGGAAAGATCCAGGGCATTGGGAATAAGCTAGAGCCAGCAGCATTTGTAGGAGGGGTTGCTGAAGTAAAAGAAGGTGGCAGATTGTGAAATGAGGAAATGAGTAATCCCATCCTGTAGCTGAGCATATCAAATCAAGAGTTTACTAAGAGTAAAGAATAGTTCCAGAACAAGACTAACAAGCTGTTTCCTTTTTTCCCTCCTAGGACATAAGAGTCACCCTGATGAGGTAATCACACAGTTCAAAACACACACACACACACACACACACACACACACACACTGTTGAGAAGAGATTGAACATTCAGAAGACCCAACGCCCTGGGTTCTGTAACATAGATCCCAATTGCTGTGGGGATTTCTTATATTCCCTTCTTTCCAAATGGGTAGGTATTTCTTGAACCTCTGATTTGACCTAAATATTTCCTCCCAGAGGAAGTGAGATAACTCTGGCTCAGGAAAGATAAAGATCACTCCAGTTGTCCATGATGGTTTTCCCTTTGGGATGTTCTGAAGGAGTAGTGCCCTTTCTGATCAGTTTCTTGGTTTCAGGTTAGGTTTTTTCCCCCTGAGGCAATTGGGGTTAAGTGACTTGCCCAGGGTCACACAGCTAGGGAATGTTATCAAGTGGACAGATCATTCAGAAGAGTGGAGTTAAGTGTCTGAGACCAAATTTGAACTCAGGTCCTCCTGACTTCAAGGCTGGTGCTCTATCCACTGCACCACTTATCTGCCCCTTTCAGGTTAGTTTTTAAGGACATATCCATGGAAATAGAAATTCTAGACCAACATACCCTATGACTATCTGCCCTGATTCTGATACTTGGTGCTGACAAGACAGGGAAAAGCCATTGATAAGCTAGAATTCAGACATGATAATCAAGAGCATCAAGTTCATCCACATGAGGTTCCACTGAAGAAACTTGGCATGTTTAACTTGGAGAAGAGAAGATTGGAGTAGGAATAAGATAATAATAGCTATTTTAAGGCATTTGTAGGGCTATCATGTGGGTGTATGGATTAGCCTTGTTCAGTTTAGCCCCAGAGCACAGAAGTTGGAGGAATGGGTAGAAATAAGAAAGAGGAAAATTTAAGTTTGAGATTTAAAAAAAAAACAAAAAACTTTTCAACAAGTGGAACTAAGTTTGGAATGGGTTGCAACTAAAGACAGTATATTTTTCTTATTGGAGATCATCCAGCACAAGTAGAATGACCACTTATTGGACATGTTATCAAAGGAATTTGGTGAGGGGTTGGAATTTATGCTACAAGGCATTGTTACCTAATGTACTAGGTGGTTTGAAAAGTAGCAATGGTCTTTGTCCCTACTTTGAGATCAACTGGGAGTTTCCTTGGCTTCCACTCCTATAAGAAATCTGTGGAGTAAGACTGGAGTTTTTGCCTCAGTGCTGCCTTCATTGTGACATACACAACTTTTTTTTGTTTCTGTTAAATCTGTAGGGCAGAATGGGTGATTCTCCCTAAAGAGTGGA
>JAJPUD010001469.1:172676-205421 GCA_023553655.1 Myrmecobius fasciatus | reverse complement strand
ACCCAAAGAGGGAGGGCATAGTTTTATAATTGTTCCAAGAATGTTAATTTCTTTGACTCATCTAGAGAGAGAAACTGAGGGGGAAAAGGATTATTTCCCAGGGGAAATCCTCCAAAGGTCACCTATATTAGCCTATCTTTTTGTTCCCCTTTGGCTTAAGTTGCTACTGGTAGGTATACTTGGAGATTCCTAAATAAACTTGGCATATTATCAAGAAATCAGCCTGAATCTCTTCCTCCTAATTTCTTTGGTTAGGTTGTATGCATTTTCCCCTAATACCTTTGTCATTTGATAAAACTTGATAATGTTCTTCTTGATTTTCCAAAGCTTTCCCTTCCTTAGCTTATTCCCACTCTAGGCCCAAATCAAGAACCAGGCTAACTGTGGGAAAGAGAAAAGCATATATCAATTGTAGGAAGTTATGAAAATTCTAAGAACCCTCTGTCCTGGGGAGGTTCCTAAAATTCATTAATTTCCATGTTTCATTATAGAAATCAGAATAGAGTTAGATCTTTACCTTAGCTTACATTTAGATTCTTTCTCATCTTTTTTTTTTTTTTTTTTTTTTTTGTCTGTTCAGTTTTACAGCTGGGAGAAGTCCAATTGCATACAGGTAAGTGACTAAGGTCAGAGATTTTCATAGTGGCAGAAAACTTAATCCAGGGTCACCTAGTTCTTTACTGTGAGGCCCTAGAAGAACAGATACCTGTTCTAGAGCCTGGAAAAGGCATATATATATATATATATATCTTAGGCAAAGTTTGAAAATTTCATATAAAGTCCCTGTGTTAACACACAAGCTATCCACTAAATTCTTTGAGCCTACACTACAATATATGTAACAACACAAAATAAATACCCCTGGGCCATGGAGAAAAGAATTTTCTAATACACACACATATATCATAAATTATATAAAATTGTTCCACACATTCCCTTATACATTTTTGTATCTTGGGGAAGCTGACAACTTTGCCTCCACTAGTCTTACCTTTGCCTAGAATTTATTGGACAGGGAATGGAGGTACCATTAACTTCTCATTGGTTATTTGGATTTTCATTGTAGCTAATGTGACTCTGGACCCGGAAACAGCTCATCCTAAACTTATCATATTTGATGATCAGAAAAGTGTGAGACTTGGGCAGAAATGTCAGAAGTTGCCTAATGCTCCACAAAGATTTGATAATTCTCTCCTTGTTCTGGGATCTTCAAGTTTTGTCTCAGGGAAATGGTATTGGCAAGTATATGTGGGAGACAAGACTATGTGGACATTGGGAGTTTGCAAAAATTCTGTGAACAGGAAGGGGAGCACAGCCTTTTCACCAGGAAATGGGTATTGGTTGGTAATGATGACAAAAAAGAATGAGTACAGTGCCTCCACCGTTCCACCAACCCCTCTCTCTTTGGCAGAACCCCCAAGATGTGTGGGAATTTTCCTGGACTATGAAGCTGGAGATATTTCCTTTTACAATGTGACTGCCAAATCCCACATATATACCTTCTCTTTCTCGGGTTCTTCCTCTGATCCTCTTCGACCTGTCTTCAGCCCTGGTATGCATGATAGAGGCAAAAACACAGCTCCTCTGATCATCTGTCCATTGAGTAGATAGAATAAAAAAAGTTTAGCATCCATGCTATTGAGCATAATCTACTCTGGTAATCTGATGCCCTCTATAATATTTTAAATCTCATTTATGGAGTAAACACATTTATCTTTGTCTTTTGGTTATCACTATGCTTGCTTTTAACCCTCCTACTAGACTATAAACTCTTTACAGGGAGAAACTATGTCCTATTCAGTTTTGTATTCCCCATAGCACTGTGAATAAAGACTTGTATAGTTGGTGCTAAATAAATGTTTGTTGAATGAATGACCAACCTCAGTTTCTTCTGAAAGGGACCTAACTGTAATAATTAAAAAATATTTGGAACTGGTTGAAAAATAGAGATTTTAAAAGCCAACAAACCCTAGAGTATTTGATAAAAACCCAAAGGCCCCAGGTACTGGGTTAAGAAGTCACTATTTGACAGGAAAATTGGGATATAGCAGAAATTAAGTTTAAACCAATACCTCATACCATAACAAGATAAATGCCAAATGGATATAAACATAAAAGGTCATATCATAAACAAATTAGAGGAACAAGGTAAAAATGGCCTTTCAGAGCTATGGAAAGGAAGATAGTTCATGATTAGCTAAGGGACATAGAAGGTAACAAGATAAAATGGACAATTTTGGTTACATAAAATTTAACAAATTTTGCACAAATAAAGCTAGTGCAGTTAAGATGAAGCAGGAGCTAGAAAACCAGAAAAATTTTTATAGCAATTTTTAATTGCAAGATATATGAGGTACCGAGTCAAATATATGAGTAAGAGTCACTTCAAATTGTGGTACAGTGGATTATTACTGTGCTGTTACAAATTATTGATATGAGGAATTCAGAAAAACATTGAAATATTTACACATCTGATGTAGAACAAATTAAGCAGAGCCAAGAAAACTGTATATGTATGTATGTATACATATATATATTATACACACATATGATATACTCTATATGTTATGTATATATATATATATACATACACACACACACACATATATACATACCCATACACATAGAGCTAAAACAATGTAAATCAAAAGATCACAAAACTATCAAAAGTGAATGTTGTAAAATGACAAAGAAAAGGTATGGGAAAATATTCCTTTGTAGAGGAGTATTTTCCCACTCAGGATTGCTTTTTCTTGGGAAATTTGGTATATAGTATCATTAAAATAATTTCCTTTCATCTAGTAACTGTTTTTGTGATTTGTTCTTTGACTCCCTTATTATTTTGGATTTCATTGGTAAGTCTCCATTTGGATATGTGTCTTTTGTGCTACATCACTATTTACTATTTTATTACATTGTAACAGACAAAGTATAAATTTACTATTTATGCCTTGGCACATTTATTTGTAATATCTTTATGCCCTAATATATTGTCAATTTTTGTAAAAATTCCATTTGGTTCTTGTGAAATATTTATATTCTTTAAAAGTTGGATTTAGAAGAACCATGTATATTAGCTCTAGTTTTTCCAGAAATATATTCAATTCTATACTTTCTGTTTTGTTTATCTCTTTGCTAGATTTGACCACAACTGGGAGATATTAAAGTTTCTTGCTATTATTATATTAATGTCTATATTTTCTTTCAATTCAGTTGATTTTTCTTTATTAATTTAGACAAGGGTAAGGCATTTGGAGCATATCATCTTAATAGTGTTTTTGGTTTGTAATCTTTCAGTATAATGTAGTTTTCTTATTTACATCTTTTTTATGTTGTGAATTTTTGTTTTTGTTTTGCTTAATAGTAATTGCAGTTCCTATTTTTTTTAGACTTATCTGATGCATAGTAAATTTTGTCCCAGTCTCTCATTTTTATTTTTTGTATGTCTTTGTTTTCAAGGTGTATTTCTTATAAGCAAAATATTTTGAAATTTTGTTTTCATATCCAATTAATCACTCTAGTAGACTATTTAACATTTAAAGCTCTGACAAGGTGAGATTTTCTTCTATTTTTTTCCCCTGAGTTATGACTCTTCTGTTAGCCTTTATCTTTCTCTAGTTTTGGAATTTTCTTTAATGTATTCCTTTACTGAGCTACTTAATTCTCCTCTTTTTTCTCTCAGTTAAGTATTCAAGTAAAATTCTTCCCTCCCCTTCAGCTTTTGTTAGATTTTTTTTCTATTTTTTGAGCCTTTTCTTAGAAAAATATTTTTTCCTTTGTTCTCTTTATAATTATCTTTTCTTTCTGTCTATTCCAGATTTATTTTTTGATTCAAATCCATATATCTCTTTGCTCTTTCCATAATCTTTGTGTTTCTCACAGAATTTAAGCTTCTGTTGTATCTATTTTGAGTTCCCTCTTCTACACAATTCCTATGCTATTACCTTGTAAATTTTGGCTGCCTCCCCAACCTCCAGCCTTTCCCTGTTGTGCCTCACTTAGAAGTAATATTTCCCATAGGAAATAAAAATTATGGAAGTATTTTCTTACTGAAGAAATTTTCTTTTGCCCTTGATTGTGCCTTTCATTACACCCCTGCCCATTCCAGGATAATTTTCCTCCCATTTGCCATGAAATACCTCAGGTTTCATCCTCTCCTATCCTGATAATCAGTTGCCCCAGGAGCTCTGATTTTTTTTTTTTCTTTTGAGCCATATTATTCATGGAAGCATAACACTGAGAAAATGTTATCACATTCTGAGAAGTAATGATTTTTGTGAGCATGGAATCATTTCAGATTATGCCTATGGAAAGGTCCACATCTTCCATTTTAGAATATCTCTTTCCTCACCATGGAAATATTCTTCAGTGGGACACCTTCCCATCACTGAATTGAGATTTCCTTGTTTCCACCCATTTAAATCCCTCCCCTTTCTCCTTCATTCATTCTCTTCTTCTAGAGTGGCTACAGGAATTATTTTCTTTCTTTTTTTTTTTTTTTTTACTATTTATCATTGATTATTTTTTAACAAAAATTCAAAAGAATTAAAATTTTTTTAAATTTATTTATTTATTTAATATTTTCCCCAGTTAGATTCAAAACAATTTTTTTTACATTTGTTTTTAAGATTTTTGAGTTCTAGGTTCTCACCCTTATCTCCACCCACAATTAAGAAACTATATGTGAAATCATGCAAAACATTTCCATAAAGGTTAAGTTGAGAAAGTTAAGAAATATCTGAAAACACATATTTCACCCTAATGTAAATAAAAATTCTCAAGAAGAAAAATTATGTTAATAATGCAGAGAGAAATAGGGAATGCTTTGATCTGTATTCGAACTTGATCAGTTCCTTCTCTGGGTATGAATAGGATTTTTCATCATAAGTCCTTTAGAGTTGTGGATGATTATACAACTAAGAATAACAAAGTCATTTACAGCTGGTTATCACACAATACTGCTGTTATTTTGTATACAGTATCTTTCACTTTGTTCATGGAGGACTTTCCAGGTTTTGGTTGCTCTTTTTTTTTCTTTTTCTGAAAGCATACTGCTCATCATTTCCCAGAGAACAATAATATTCCATCAGAGAAACTTGTTTCAAAAATCTTTTTACAATTACTATTGCTAATTGTATTTTTCCTGATATATTCTCTCCTTTCACTCTGTCCTGCTTCAAAAATGATTTGCTACTGACCACTCCCCCAATATGCCCTCCCTTTTTTTCAACCCTCTCCCCCTTCCCATATCCCACTTCCCTCCTATTTTCCTGAAGGATAACATAGATTTCTATACCCATACTGAGTGCATATGTTATTTCCTCTTTGGGCCATTTCTGATGATAGTAAGGTTCACTCACTCTTTCTTCCCTCTCTTCCCCTCCACTGTAAAAGCTTTTTCTTTCCTCTTTTTTTTTTTTTTTTTTTTTTTTTGTTGAGGCAATCAGGGTTAAGTGACTTGCCCAGGATCACATATCTAGAAAGTGTTATTCTTGCCTCTTTTTTATGGCAGATAATTTCCACCATCCCTACTTCTCCCTTTCCCTTTTTCCCAGTACATTCGTCTCTCAACCCTTAATTTCATCATTTTTTAAAAAAGATATTAGCCCTTCATATTCAACTCATACCTGTGTCCTTTGACTATATATATATATATATATTCCTAACAGCTATAATAATGAGAACATTCTAATGAGTTACAAGTATCATCTTCCCATGTAGGAATGTAAACAGATAAACCTTATTAAGTCCCTTATGATATCACTTTCCTGATTACCTCTTAATATTTCTCCAGAGTCCTGTATTTGAAAATCAAATTTTCCCTTCAGCTCTGTTCTTTTCATCACAAATGCTTGAAAATTCTGTTTCATTGAATGACTACCTTTTCCTCTGAAGGATTATGCTCAGTTTTGCTGGGTAGGTGATTCTTGGTTGCAATCCTGTCTCCATTGCTCTATGCAATATCATATTCCAAGCCCTACAATCCTTTATGTAGAAGCTGCTACATCTTGTGTTATCCTGACTGTAGCTCCCCTGTACCTGAATTGTTTCTTTCTGGATGCTTGCAATATTTTCTCCTTGACCTGGGGGTTCTAACTCCATCATTTCTTTCTCTGGGGATGGATAGCATTTTTCACTATAAGCCCTTCATAGTTGTCTTGGATCATGGTATTGCTGAGAATAGCTAAGTCAATCACAGCTGATTATCTTATAATATTGTTGCTAGTATGTATAATGTTCTCCTGGCTCTACTTATTTCACTTTGCATCAGTTCATACATTATTTACTATTGATTAAGGTTATCACACAGTTTTCTTTTCCCCACCTCTCTCTTCTTTTATACAGTCTCTTGTTTTGCACATCAGTCTCATAAAACAAAAAACAAAAAAACCCCAAAAAACAAAACAAAAAAAAAATTGATTCACTTGTAGGAAGAGTGTTTTTGGGAGGTTTTGTCTATAGTCTGCCAATCCTATTCCTCATCTATCATTTCTCTTTTCACCCTTGTCTCCTGAATTTTGTAGAAAGTTATTTAATAGTTTCTGTTATCATTTTATTATTGTTTTTATTAGCTCTATAGTTAAATTTCTTTTTTAGTTTTAAAGATTTCTTTCCTAGGGCAATTTATTGTCTCTGCTTTCTTTGCTTCATTGCCTTTCTTGTGTTGTGTTTGTAAAGCAAATAATTTCTTCCTGTCTGGGTTTGGGTTTGTTTGCTTGTTTGTTTTTTTGTAGAAAATCTTCAAATGCTTCTCTTTTATTGGAAGTCCATCCTTTTTCAAAGATGATTAGTTCAAGTTTTTCAGAGTAGACCACTTTGTTTTGTATCCAGAGTTCTTTTGCTTTGGGAGCTGTTATTTTAATATCTCTTTTCTTTATATTTAAAAATATTTCCCCTCATCACTTGCAGAATTTGTTTTTGTTATTAGAATTAGTAAATTAAACTATTGTGTATTGGAATTTGTTGTGTAACTTTTGTTTGGTTTTGCTTGTATATGATCTGTGGATTTTTTTGACTGATAATTTGTTTTCTATGTTCAGTTGTTCTTGGAAATTTTGTTGTATTACTTCTTAAATTGTGGTGTCAAATTCGTCCAAAAGATCTAGAATCCTTAAGCAGTATCTTTGCAACCTGTTTTCAAGAACAAAACATTTAGCTAGTACGGAAATCACATATTCTCAATATTATTGCTTTTTGTTTTTCTCTTTTCAGATTTTTCCTTTACTTTTATGGATTTATATTTCTAATAAGTTGTTCTCACTTTAATTTCTTTGATGAAACTTGTCACAGAGGATTCAAACTTTTCTGTCAATTATTTCTGCTGTGTAGATCATACATTCTACTTTCAAAATTCTTATTTCAATCTTAAATTTTTCAGGAACATCCTGCTGTGGTTCCATGTGCTCTTGGAAATCTACAGAGTCCTCTGTCTCATTTGACATTAATTCCTATTCCTTGGTCTTGAAATATTTGTACAGAAATATTTGAACTTGCTTAGATGTCATGGAGACATCTTCCTTTTGGTTATTAATATCTTATCTCATGATCTCTCTGCTTGTAGTCAAGGTTCATATGTTTTTTTCCTCCTGAGACATTAGGTAATTTCAGCCTTTTTCCTTATATTCCCCTATTGTTCATTTTCTGAATCCTTCCCCTTAGATGGCAAGTTTCTTGAGGATCATACTTCAAAACTATCATGACTTTCTCCCCATATTAGAGAATTTGCTTTTTATTAGCCTTAGTTCCTACCCTTTTTGGGAGTGGATATAGAATTGACCTTAGCTAGATGCTAATAACCTTTCCTTCAGTTCTTCTGGATCCCACAGATTTATGGTCACTGTTCTTTAGTTCTCTGGCTCAATTCTGCTGCAGAGTAGTTTACATGATGCCATCCAAAGGATGCTCTCATTTTTTTATACCTCTATCTCCTGGCTATATGGTGGATGGGGATAAAGTTGAGTTGTTTGTTACCACAGAATGGTAGCATTGTGACAGAGGTGAGAGTGTGCTGGCAGATACTATAGCAGCAGCAAAATATTTGCTCAGTAAACCCCAAATAACAAACCCTTGGGGCCGATTGTGCAGCTCTGCCAGAATATAGGGATTATTATGGGAGGGATGCTAAATTAAAGAATAAATTCATTTTCATTTTAGCAATCTTTAAAAAATTATTTTAATGTTTCAAAAATCACACATAAAAACAATTTTAACAGTACTTTTAAAAAAAAATAACATCTTGATACCACTACACACCTGTCAGATTGGCTAAAATGACAGGAAAAGATAACGATGAATGTTGGAGGAGATGTGGGAAAACTGGGACACTAATACATTGTTGGTGGAACTGTGAACGGATCCAACCATTCTGGAGAGCAATTTGGAACTATGCCCAAAAAGTTGTCAAACTGTGCATACCCTTTGACCCAGCAGTGTTTCTACTGGGCCTATATCCCAAAGAGATCTTAGAGGAGGGAAAGGGCCCCACATGTGCAAGAATATTTGTGGCGGCCCTTTTTGTGGTGGCTAGAAACTGGAAACTGAAGGGATGCCCATCAATTGGAGAGTGGCTGAATAAATTATGGTATATGAATGTTATGGAATATTATTGCTCTGTAAGAAGCGACCAGCAGGACGATTTCAGAGAGGCCTGGAGAGACTTGCATGAACTGATGCTGAGTGAAATGAGCAGAACCAGGAGATCATCATACACAGCAACAACAGTATTACATGATGATCAATTCTGATGGACATGGCTCTCTGCAACAAAGAATTGTCTCAAACCAGTTCCAATTGTTCACTGAAGAAAACCATATACACCCAGAGAGAGGGAAATGAAATATGGACCACAACGTAACATTTTCATGATCTCTATTGACATTTGTTTGCATTGTGTTGCCTTTCTCTGATTCTTTTTTTTTTCTTGTAGATAGGATTTTTCTTGCATAACTTCTCAAGCATTTCAACATTATTAGCATGTAGTGGACTTCCTGCCATCTAGGGGAGGGGAGGGGACTGGGGGTAAAATTTGTAATGGAAAGCTTTGTAAAGATCAATGTTGGGGAACTACCCATACATGTTATACAAATAAAAAGCTTTAATTAAAAAAAAATAAAAATAAAAATAACATCTTGAGGTTCAAATTCTCTCTTTACTTTCCTCTCCTCCCTCCTGATTGAATAGTCTAGTAATTTGATATGTTATACATGTGCAATCATAAAAAGCATATTTCCATATTAGTCATGTTATAAAAATGGGCAAAAAACTATGAAAAATAAAGTGTAATGTTTTCATTTGGATTCAGACTCCATCAGTTCTTTCTCTGGAGGTGGATTTTTCATCATAAGTTCTTCAGAACTGTCTTAGATTTTGGTATTGTTAAGAGTAATGAGATTATTCACAGTTGATCATTGTACAATATTGCTGTTACAATGTCCAGTGTTCTCTTGGTTCTACTTATTTCATTTTGCATCAGTTCATGTAAGTTTTTCCAGGTTTTTCGGAAAGCATCCTGCTCATCATTTATTAGAACATAATAGTGGGGAGGGAGGGGGAAGAACACAATAGTGTCCCTTTACAGTCATACCATAACTTGTTCAGTCTTTCTTCAATTGATAGGCATCCACTTAATTTCCAGTTCTTTGCATCTGCAAAATGAGTTGTTACAAATATTTTTCCACAAATAGATTCTTTTCCTTTAAAAAAAATCTATTTTGAATGCAAATCTAGTAGGATTTGCAATTTATAAGTAAGTAAATTTAGGTAGAATTGTCATTTTTATTATATTGGTTCAACCTACCCATGAGCAATTAATAATTTTCAGATTAGACTTTGTGTGAAAAGTGTTTTATAACTATATTCATACAGTTCCAGAGTTTGTCATGGCAAGTAGACTTCCCAAGTATTTTTTTCACTGCATGAGTTATTTTAAATGGAATTTCTCTTTTCACAGTCTTTCATTGAATGCAACTTTTATTTCACTGTGATCCAAAAAGGATGCATTTAGTGTTTCTATTTTTCTGTGGTTATGAGCTTTTGGTGCCATAATACATGGTCAATTTTTATGAAGGTACAATATATTTCTGAAAAAAGAGATATACTCCTTTCTTTTCCCATTCAATTTTCTCCAGAGGTCTATCATATCTAACTTATCTAAAATTCAATTTATCTCCTTAACTTCTTTCTTTCTTGTTTATTTTTCAAGTAGATTTATCTAGTTCTGAGAGGGAAAATTTGAGGTTCCCTACTAATGTGGTTTTATTATTACCTCTTCTAACTTGGTTAGCTTTTCATTAAATAATTTAGATCCTATACTATTTGATGCATATGTTTACTGATATTACTTCATTATATATAGTACCTTTTTAAAAGATATAATATCCTTGCTTATCTTTTAAAATTAAATATATTGGGGCAGCTAGGTGGCGCAGTGGTTAGAGCACCAGCCCTGAAGTCAGGAGGACCTGAGTTCAAATCTGGTCTCAGACACTTAACATTCCCTAGCTGTGTGACCCTGGACAAGTCACTTAACCCCAATTGCCTCAGCAAAAAAAAAGCAAAAAAAAAAATTAAATATATTTTTGCTTTTGCTAGATAATAGATTCCACTCTGACCTCTTACTTTTACTCTCTGTGTCTCTCTATTTCAAGTGTGTTTCTTTTAAACAACATATTGTTAGATTCTGGACTTTAACCTACTCTGCTATCCACTTCTGTTTTATGAGCAAATTCATACCATTTACATTCACATCCTATTTTTCTTGTTTATCCTTCTTTCCTTACTCTGTCCTTCTTTAAAAGTGTTTTGCTTCTGACCATTGCTTTCATTTCTATTAGCCATCCCTTCTTTACTTCCCCTCCCTTCTTACTTCTTTATAGAGTGAGATTTTTTATACCCGATATATTTTTAATCTGCTATTCCCTCTTTCAGCCAATTTCAAAATTGGCTTCCCTTCCATCATAAAAGCTCTTTTGCATATCTTTTATGTGAGATAATTTACCTCATTCTACCACTCCCTTCACCTTTTCACCAGTGCATCCTTTTGTCTCACCTCTTAATTTTATTTTTTTGGATGTCATCCCACTATAGTCAACTAATGCCTGTCCCTTCTGTTTATTTATACTCCTTTTAACTGCTCTAATAATGATAAAATTCAAAGAAATTATAAGTATCATCCCCTCATGTAGGATTATAAACAGTTTAACCTTATTATATACTTTATTATTTTTTGTTTCTGCCTACTTTTTATGCTTTTTTGAGTCTTGAATTTGAAAGCCAATTTTTTTTTCCATCAGAAATGCTTGAAACCCTTCTGCTTCCAATAGCATCTATTTAAAACCATCAGCTATCATCATGTAATGGTGATAAACTGAAACCATTCCCAATAAGATCAGGGGTGAGACAAGGTTGCCCACTATCACCATTACTATTCAATATTGTTTTAGAAATGCTAGTTTTGGCAATAAAAGAAGAAAAAGAGATTAAAGGAATCAGAATAGATAATGAGGAAATCAAATTATCACTCTTTGCAGATGATATGATGGTCTACTTAGAGAACCTTAAAGAATCAACTAAAAAACTATTAGAAATAATCCACAACTTTAGCAAAGTTGTAAGATACAAAATAAATCCACATAAATCATCAGCATTTTTATATATATCACTAACAAAATCCAACAGCAAGAGAGACAAAAAGAAATTCCATTTAAAATAACTGTCAATAGTATAAAATATTTGGGAATCTATCTGCCAAGGAAAAGCCAAGAACTATATGAACAAAACTACAAAACACTTTCCACACAAATAAAGTCAGATCTAAGTAATTGAAAAAAATGTCAAATGTTCTTGGATAAATCAAGTGAATATAATAAAAATGACAATAATACCTAAATTAATCTATTCATTTAGTGCTATACCAATCAAACTCCCAAGAAACTATTTTACTGACCCAGAAAAAGCAACAACAAAATTTATCTGGAAGAACAAAAGATCAAGAATTTCAAGGGAATTAATGAAAAAATAAAAAAGCAAATGAAGATGGCCTACCTGTACCAGATCTAAAACTATATTATAAAGCAGTGGTCATCAAAACCATTTGGTACTGGCTAAGCAACAGAGTATTTGATCAGTGGAATAGGCTAGGTTCCCAGAACAAAATAGTCAATGACTATAGTAATCTTGTGTTTTGGACCCCAGCTTTTGGGATAAGAACTCACTCTTTGACAAAAACTGCTGGAAAAATTGGAAACTAGTATGGCAGAAACTAGGCACTAACTCACAACCTAACACTATATACCAAGATAAGGTCAAAATGGATTCATAATCTAGACATAAAGAATGATATTATAAACAAATTAGAAGAACATAGGATACTTTATCTCTCAAATCTGTGGTGGAGGAAAGAATTTGTGACCAAAGAAGAATTAGAGATCATTATTGATCATGAAATAAGATAATTTTGATTATATTAAGTTAAAAAGTTTTTATACAAACAAAACTAATACAGACAAAATTAGAAGGGAAGCAATAAACTGGGAAAACATTTTTACATTTAAAGGTACTGATAAAGGCCTCATTTCTAAAATATATAGAGAATTAACTCAAATTTATAAGAATTCAAGCCATTCTCCAATTGTTAAATGGTTAAAGGATATGAACAGACAATTTTCAAATGAAAAGTCATATGTAAAGGTGCTCCAAATCACTATTGATCAGAGAAATGCAAGTTAAGACAACTCTGAGATACCACTATACACCTGTCAGATTGGCTAAGATAAAAGAAAAAGATAATGATGAATGTTGGAGGGGATGTGGGAAAACTGGGACACTGATACATTATGGTTGGTGGAACTGGGAACAGATCCAACCATTCTGGAACGCAATTTGGAATTATGCTCAAAAAGTTATCAAACTGTGCATACCCTTTGACCCAGCAGTGTTTCTAGTGGGCCTATATTCCCAAAGAAATCTTAAAGGAAGGAAAGTGACCCACATGTGCAAAAACGTTTGTGGCAGCCCTTTTTGTAATGGCTAGAAACTGGATACTGAATGGTAGTCAATCAGTTGGAGAATGGCTGAATAAATTATGGCATATGAATGTTATGGAATATTATTGTTCTATAAGGAATGACCAGCAGGATGATTTCAGAGATGCCTGGAGAGACTTTCATGAACTGATGCTAAGTGAAATGAACAGAACTAGGAGATACATACATAATACATACATATATGGCAACAACAAGACTATATGAGGATCAATTCTGATGGACATGGCTCTCTTCAACAATGAGATGATTCAAACCAGTTCCAATTGTTCAGTGATGAAGAAAGCCATCTATACTCAGAGAGAGGCCTGTGGAATCTGAGTGTGGACCACAACATAGCATTTTCATGCTTTATGTTGATGTTTGCTTGCATTTTGTTTTCCTTCTCAAGTTTTTTTCTTTCTAGATGTGATTTTTCTTGTACAGCAAGATAACTATATAAATATGTATACATATATTGGATTTGTCATATATTTTAACATAGTTAACATATATTGGACCTCTTGCCATCGGGGTGGGGGAGGAAAGAGGGAAATATTTGGGACAGAAAGTTTTGCAAAGGTCAATGTTGAAAAATTACCTATGCATATGTATTGTAAATTAAAAGCTTTAATAATAAATAAACAAACAGACAAACAAATAAAGTCTTCTACTTCATCAAATATCCATATTTTCCCCTGAATACATTTTTGGGGGGAAGGTAATTCTTGGTTGCCATCCTAATTTCTTTGTCCTCTGGAATATATTACAAGCCTTCAATCCTTTAATATAGAACAGAGGTGGAGAACATCCCACCTAAGAGCTACATAAGACAAGCAAAACAGTTTGTTAAGGCAATGGTGAGCTGAAAGTTAGGTACAACAACCTCTCATTGCTTCAGTTTTATAAACTAATAATTTTATATGACCTGTGAATGATGTTATAAATATTCAAATGGTCCCTGTTAGTAAAAAGGTTCCTCATCCTTGATGTAGAAGCTGCTAAATAATATATAATCCTATGATTTTTGAATTGTTTCTTTCTGGCTCCTTGCATTATTTTCTCCTTGATCTAAGACTTCTGGAAATTGGTTACAATATTCCTAAGAGTTTTCATTTTGATCTCTTTCAAGAAGTGACCAATGCATTCTTTTTTTTTTTTTTTTTTTTTGGCGGAGGCAATTGGAGTTAAGTGACTTGCCCAGGGTCACACAGCTAGAAAATATTAAGTATCTGAGGTCACATTTGAACTCAGGTACTCCTGACTTCAGAGCTGGTGCTCTATCCACTATGCCACCTAGCTGCCTTCAGTGCATTCTTTAAATCTCTATTTTACCCTTCAGTTTTATGATATCAGGGTAATTTTCCTTGATAATTTCTTGAGAGATGCTGTCTGGACTCTTTTTTTTAACCTTGGCTTTCAGGTAGTCCAATAATTCTTTTTTAAAATTTTTTTAATTTTTTTATTATTTTTTTATTAAAGCTTTTTCTTTGTATAACATATGTATGGGTAGTTCCCCAGCATTGATCTTTACAAAGCTTTCCATTACAAATTTTACCCCCAGTCCCCTCCCCTCCCCTAGATGGCAGGAAGTCCACTACATGTTAATAATGTTGAAATACTTGACAAGTTGTGCAAGAAAAATCATATCTACAAGAAAAAAAAGAAAATCAGAGAAAGGCAACACAATGCAAGCAAACATCAACAGAGATCATGAAAATGTTATGTTGTGGTCCATATTTCATATCCCTCTCTCTGGGTGTATATGGTTTTCTTCAGTGAACAACTGGAACTGGTTTGAGACAATTCTTTGTTGCAGAGAGCCATGTCCATCAGAATTGATTATCATGTAATACTGTTGTTGCTGTGTATAATGATCTTCTGGTTCTGCTCGTTTCACTCAGCATCAGTTCATGCAAGTCTCTCCAGGCCTCTCTGAAATCGTCCTGCTGGTCGCTTCTTACAGAGCAATAATTTTCCATAACATTCATATACCATAATTTATTTAGCCACTCTCCAACTGATGGGCATCCATCAGATGGTTTCAATTTCATCATCTGAAAATTGTTCATATGCTTTGATCATTTATCAATTGGAGAATGGCTTGCCAATTCTAATTTTTAATGAATTGTTTTCTTGAGTTTGCTTTTGTACCTCCTCTTTCATTTGGCCTACTCTACTTTTTTTTAATAATAGCTTTTTATTTATAAAATATATTTAAAGTTGATTTTCAACATTCATCCTTGTAAAACCTTGTGTTCCAAATTTTTCTCCCTCCCTTCACCCCAACCCCATCCCCTAAACAGCAAATAATCCAATATATGTTAAACATGGCAATTCTTCTAAACAGATTTCCACATTTATCATTCTGCACAAGAAAAATCAGATCAAAAAGGGAAAAAAATGTGAAAGATAAAAAAGTAAATAGTAAGAAAAAAAGTTAAAATACTATGCTGTCCCCACAGTCCTCTTTCTGGATGCAGATGATTCTTTCTATCTCAAATCTATTGGATTTGGCCTAAATCACCTCATTGTTGAAAAGAGACATGCCCATCACAGTTTTTCAGTGTTCTCTTAGTTCTACTCACTTCACTTAGCATCAATTCATGTAAGTCTCCCCAGGTTTTTCTGAAATCATCCTCCTGGTCATTTCTCATAGACCAATAATATTCCATAACATTCATATACCATAACTTATTCAGCCATTCTCCATCTGATGGGCATCCACTCAATTTCTAGTTTCTTGCCAGGACAATTCTGCTTCTAAAGAAGCTATTATTTTCAGTGGATTTTTATGCTTCTTTTTCTATTTAGCCCACTTTATTTTGTGCCACCTTTTCCATTTGGCCAATTCTACTTTTTAAGGACTTGTTTTCTTTGATGAAGTTTTGTACATTTTTCCCCATTTTTTTGTGCTTCCTTTACAAAGCTGTTGACTCTTTTTTTCTTAATTCTCATTTTCCCCCTCAATTTTTCTCCTATCTCTTTTATTTGATTTTTAAAATCTTTTTAAAGTTCTTCCAGGATAATATTTTGGGCCCCAGAGAAATTCATATTTCTCTTTGAGGCTTCATGTGTAAGCATTTCGTCCTCACCTGAGTTTGTTTTTTGACCTTTTCTGTAGTGTAGTAGTTTCCTAGATTTGTTTGTTTTGTTTTATTTTTGCTTATTTTCCAGCCTATTTTATGACTTTGAAAGTTGCGCTCTGTTTCTGGGGCATTGAGGTCATTGTTCTACACTTTTTCTTTCTTTCTTTCTTTCTTTTTTTTCCCTTTTTTGCTAAGGCTATTGGGTTTAAGTGACTTGCCCAGGGTCACACAGCTAGGAAGTATTAAGTGTCTGAGACCGATTTGAAATCACGTCCTCCTGACTTCAGGGAGTCTTCACTGCCTCACCTAGCTGCCCCTGTTTCACAATTTTGCACCTGGGGCAGGGCCCTGGCCATTAGCTCACCTTGTTGAAGGGCTTGTGGGGTTGGTAGCTCACCTTTTGTGCTGGGATAACCTGGTTTAGTTGCACTCACTAGCCTGCTTCACTGAGACTGGAGGCCTCACAGCTGTGCTGTTGACCAATGTGTCTCAATTACTTATTATGCTGGAACTAGGGCATCTCCGGCTAGCTTACCTAGATACTGACTATACCTTCCTTAGTCCAAATGAGAGAGATCTTTCCTTCAGTCCTAAATTATGTTGAGCTAAAAAAATTGTTTTACCCCATCCTTTTGTTTGTTCTGTTGCTCTAGAATTCATTTCAAGGTCTGATTTGAAATAGTTTTGATAGAAATTGGAGAGAGGTCTGATGAGTTTTTTCTCCCTGCCACTTTGGCTGTGCCTTTGTCCTCCAACTTTATGTTAAAGTTGATTCTGATCTTGGGGGCTGAGATTAAACTGTCCAAAGCTTTGGGGATTGTGTATGTGGTGTGTGTGTGTGTGTGTGTGTGTGTGTGTGTGTGTGCTGCTGTTTTCAGAGCTAGTTCTGTTGAGTCTATGAATTTTCAGTTCTTTTTAAGATGGTAAAGAGAGGTGCAGTCATTGTTCTCTAGATTTGTGTTATAGTCTGTGACCAACTTCAAGCATTCTTTTTCACCCTGGCATGGAGAATAGAATCCTCCCTCCTAAGCTAAGGCTGCATGCTTTAGTGTACTAGTGCTTCTCCTTGCTTTGAAACTGTGACTTGAACCTGAATCCCAGATACCTGTATGAGAAATGAAACCACATCCTGCACCCAGTGCCAGCAAAGGATCCCTGTAGTCTCCTTTTGACCAGTTGTCCAATCCCTTCTCTGTGCCCTCCAGAAGGCACTATCACAGGTTCAGTTACTCCAAGGCCTGCTGCTTCTTTGCCTGGTCTACTCTGTGCTATACTGCACTCCATTCTTTCCAGTAAAACAGATTTTCCCTGTGGATCTTCTAAGTTGTCTTGGGCTGGAAAATTGTTTCACCCTGTCATTTTGTTGGTTCTGTTCCCCCAGAATTAATTTCAAGATGGAGTTTGTTGTTTGGAGGGGAATTTAAGAGAGCTTGGGGTTGACATTCTCCCTTTATTTTGCCATCTCCCTTCGACAGACTTAAGAACTCTGATCAACACAATGACCAGTCACAATTCCAGAGGGATCATGACATAACAATCTATCTGCCTCCTAAGAGAAAAGTAAGGGACTGAGTGTAGATTAAGAATATGTTGGCAGCATGGTCAATGTAGAAATTTATTTTGTTTGAATATACATTCATGTAATAGGGATTTTGTTTTTCTTTCTTTATGTGGAAAAAATTAATGAAAAAATCATCCAGGCTATTGTTAATTCTATTGTTAGAATTATTAGGGTTTTAGCCTTCAGAGGCAGATGCAATTGTCTTCCTCCTGCAAATAATTCTTATTTTGAAAAGGTTTGAAAGATTGTGAGGGTCAGAGAAAATATGTAGCCCTATATTTTTGTCAAATGACCTAGAAGTATCATCTAGCTTTCTTTAAACTGCCTTTTAGTTCCTCGGCATCTTAGTATTTTGAGGCAATACTGCTTATAATCTTCTACCATCCCTCTCCACAAAATTTTACAGGTGAGTTTTTATTCCAAACTAATGTTCTTGTTCTGCTTAAAAAAAGAGATCAACTGCTTGAAAATGCTGTTTTTAGGTTTCTTTTGTCTCATTTTGGTTATAGATTTTTCAGTAGATAGATTTTGTGCATGATTGTTATATAAGTAACAATAATTACCCCATCTTTCATTTTCCTTTTTCAGAGGATTGATATTTTAATCACATATTATCTTTTTTTCTTCTTCAAATTTTTAGTTTCTCTTTGTTTACAATCATTTGATCTTTTTTTAACAGTCATCTAACTGTACACATATAGGTGAAGAATGACTCATATAATTAAGAGTCCTTTCCTTTCTATTAAAATATAGTTAATTGCATTTTTGTGTGATATTTGGTACTCTCCATTTCTATTACTGGGAATAAAAAGACAAAAAAAAATTCCTTAACTTCAAGGAGTTTATACTAATTAATAATGAAATATACCATGGTCTCTAAAAAGGTCCTTTATAATGATTCTGATTGAATCAGTTCCTTCAGGAATATGGTGTTGTTTTGAACTAATTATTTGTCATAGTAAGGATAATTCCAAAAGTTTTCTCTTAGGTTTCCCCCAGTTCAGAATGAACCCTATCCAGAATTCAACATCCTATTTTCCCTCACACTGGAGCCCTACTCTAAACTACAAGACATTATATTTGCCTGCCAGCTCAATGTCATCACTACTCTCACAGTGAACTCCTGGACTTGGCTCTAGGATAACTGTTTGTGGTCTTTCACCACTGTTTCCTGTAGCAGAGGGTTATGATGTGAATCATCTCATTTTCATTTTTGGCTTGAACTCATTAAATTTCTTCCTACACCTGTTCCTTTCCCCCTCAAACCATTTTTCCTTCTTGGAGTTAAAAGAAGCCAGTCTATCCTCTATTCTGTACAACATTCATTATTTCATATCGTTCCAGGCAGCAAACTTCATCCTTTTAATACTTTTATCATCACTGAAGGATTGTTCTACATCTCAGTATTTTAGGGAACAGTTTTATGAATTTGTCAGTTTTGTCTTATAACAAACTACAGACTAGTGGCCTTTTAACAGAGAAATGGGGAGATCTTCCTATTCCTGCTTGTTCTTATTGCAAATACTCCCCTATGGAATTGCTTTACTTGAATTATGTCAAATGTGTCAGGTGAGTCACCTTCAGATTTCAGAATTTTAGTAAAGGAAATCACAGATCTGTTGGAGGTCCAACACAGCTGGACATTAGGCAGAGCAAAAAGATCTGGGATAGGAAGGTATGCAACATCAATTCTTTAGTCACAGTGGGTCCAGAGATTCCCAACTCGCAGATGCTGTTGTTTTACTTTACATCTCATTCAGCTCTTCTACTGGGACTATCTTACTACTGCCAGTATGCTACTACTAAACCAGCATTCTACATACTACAACCAGATCTAGACCTCTAGTCCTAAACCTCTGCATTTAGGGCTTCCAAAATCCATGTACTGAGTCTAGAGAATTTGATCCATTCTATAGCTTTGCCTCAGGGTCCAGCCCAGTTATTTGGTGACTGAATAGGAATACTCCACTATATTCACTGCTGGTCTTGGACACCAGACATACACAGTTAATTTGATGACAAGTAATGGTTGAATCACAAATAATGACAATTTAGTTTATATGCTTCTCATTCTATTAAAAGATAAAATAAGAAGCAAGATCTCTATTTCCCCATTTAGTCTGAAGCATATATTCAAACTAGAGTTCCAATAATATTTTCTGGATCTTATGCAAGTGTAAGAGAAATTTCTATATCTAAAAATCTATTTAGCTGTGCAATACAGGAACTTCCACCTAATCTTCAATCGAAAGTACTTAATCTGCAATTAGAATGCCATTCTAAAAAAAAAAATTATCAAAAGAATTCTATAAATGCCTTCCAAGCGATGAATATACTTAATTAAAATCATATGCTTTATGAAAAGGTGCTCCAAATCACTATTGATCAGAAAAATGCAAATCAAGACAACCCTGAGGTACCACTTCACACCTGTCAGATTGGCTAAAATGACAGGAAAAGTTAATGATGAATGTTGGAGGGGATGTAGGAGGGCTGGGACACTGATGCATTGTTGGTGGAGCTGTGAACGGATACAGCCATTCTGGAGAACAATTTGGAGCTACGCTCAAAAAGTTATCAAACTGTGCATACCCTTTGACCCAGCAGCATTTCTATTGGGCTTATATCCCAAAGAAATCATAAAGGAAGGAAAGGGCCCCACATGTGCAAGAATGTTTGTGGCAGCCCTTTTTGTAGTGGCTAGAAACTGGAAATTGAATAGATGCCCTTTAATTGGAGAATGGCTGAATAAATTATGGTATATGAATATTATGGAATATTATTGTTCTGTAAGAAATGACCAGCAAGATGATTTCAGAGAGGCTTAAAGAGACTTACATGAACTGATGCTGAGTGAAATGAGCAGAACCAGGAGATCATTATACACGGCAACAACAGTACTACTATATGACGATCAATTCTGATGGACATGGCTCTCTTCAACAATGAAACGTTTCAAACCACCTCCAATTGTTCACTGAAGAAAGCCATATACACCCAGAGAGAGAGATGTGAAATGTGGACCACAACATAACATTCTCATACTCTTTGATTGATGTTTGCTTACATTGTGTTTCCTTTATCTGATATATTTTTTGTGTAGATAAGATTTTTCTTGCACAACAATGATAAGTTTGGAAATATGTATACATATATTCAATTTGCCAATATTTTAACATAATTAACATGTAGTGGATATCCTGCCATTTAGGGGAGGGGTGGGGAGTTGGGGGGAAAAATTTGTAACAGAAAGCTATGTAAGGGTTATTGTTGAAGAATTACCCACACATATGTTATGCAAATAAAATTTAAAAAATAAAATAAAATAAAATAAAAAATCATATGCTCATGGATTGGTATAAATATTTAGCAATATCCATGTGAACACATTTTTACAGATGAAATATTTAAAATACTAGCATTAATTGATTTACATTTGCAATCGATTATGATGAACTATATGGGCAAGTGTATATATATACAGATTAGATATTGGGAACCCTAATTAAGTGAAATGTCATCTCCCAAAAACCCCAAATCTTCTCATAAATAGATCTGCATTACAAATAATTATACTCAATTATTATTTTTATATTTTGAATTTCATCAACAAAAATTTAACGTAATTTAATGGAAATTTGTTTTCTCTCTTGTTATATAGATACCTTTATAGTATCTTTGATTTTGCCTCTTGACCACTATACCCTAAGGAACATGGGCCTTTTCCCATGGTGAAACTTTCCTTTTGTGTTTGTTGTGTCCCTGATTAAGATGTGAACCCTTGAAAGTAGAAACAATGTGTTGCACGCAGTGTTTAATATTTTTTTATTCATTACTTAAACATGATGTTCCATCTCCCAACATTAAGCCTTTGCCCTAGATTTCTCCCATACCCAGAATACATTCCTTCTTCACTTTTGCTTCTTAGAATTCTTAAATTTTTTTATTCATTAGTTCTACATTAAGCCTTATTATATATCTTCACTCCCTAGCTTCTAGTGACCTCCCTCAAAAATCATCTTTTACTTTATTTTACACATACCAATATATGTGCATTATTTCCATTCCACACCTCAGTAGACTGTGAACATCTAAAAGGTAAATACTTTGTCTTTCTATTTTAAGTCCTCATATAACAACTGGCACACATAGTTAAGTGATTAATAAATGCTGGTTGATGGTGGTAGAAGTTAAGAACAGAGATACTGGTTATCTGATAGTATTATATACTACAAATAGGAGCAAAATTGGAAGCAGCAGCAGTTTAAGAAGACAGTTCTGCATGTTGTATAATAGGGAAGAGGAAATTAATTTGGGAGACTTAAGTATGAATACAGGATCCACCACAAACTAATTGACCTGAAATGAGAAAGCATGTTATTTGATCTCTCCTTCAGTTTTTTTTTTTTTTTTTTTAATTTTGTAAAAGAAGGAGGAAACTGCTTCTTATACCTAACTCACAGGGTTTGGAGGAATTCTATAAATTATAAAGCTGTGAAATTGCTGATTTTGAAGAACAAAACAAAAACCCATTCTTGATACCATGCCTACTTTGCCCCAGAACTTTTAGTTATTAGACAAAAGACTGGACTTTTAGTTATATAGACTAGAAATTAGACTTTGTCTTCACTTATTCCAGATTAACTTCTGTGATTCATATAAAAATACTATCAAGTTTTAGTCTCTGCTATGATAAACGAAGTGTATTTCTTTCCAGGAATACGATTTTCCTGTTTGTCATAGTGTCCTTATCCCAACAAGAATGGCTTTGACTACATGGTTAGAGAATGGCCTTGAATCCCGAAAGACTTGGGTACAAACAAGTCTTTTAACTGATGCATACTAGTTGTGTGAATCATGGTGGCTAATAGGTAGCTAGTAGAGTAATGTAGTAGTATAAATACCAGCAGTTATTATGGGCAAATCGTTTAATCTCTCATTGCCCAACCAGTACTTTAATTTAAACTAAGTCATGTATCACAGAAAGTGTATATATCTACATTGTTCTTATTATAAGACTTCCCTTTTAAAATAGGATCTTTAGATATGAACAATTTTCAGATGAAGAAATTGAAACTATTTCTAGTCATTTGAAAAGGTGCTCCAAATCACTATTCATCAGAGAAATGCAAATTAAGACAACTCTGAGATACCACTACACACCTGTCAGATTGGCTAAAATGACAGGAAATGATAATAACAAATGTTGGAGGGGATGTGGGAAAACTGGGACACTGATACATTGTTGGTGGAACTGTGAACGGATCCAACCATTCTGGAGAGCAATTTGGAACTATGCTCAAAGAGTTATCAAACTGTGCATACCCTTTGACCCAGCAGTGTTTCTACTGGGCCTATATCCCAAAGAGATTTTAAAGGAGGGAAAGGGACCCACCTGTGCAAAAATGTTTGTGTCAGCCCTTTTTGTAGTAACAAGAAACTGGAAACTGAATGGATGCCCATCAACTGGAGAATGGCTGAACAAATTATGGTATATGAATGTTATGGAATATTATTGTTCTGTAAGAAATGACCAGCAGGACGATTTCAGAGAGGCCTGGAGAGACTTTCATGAACTGATGCTGAGTGAAAGGAGCAGAACTTGGAGATCATTATACATGGCAACAATACTATATGATGATCAATTCTGATGGACATGGCTCTTTTCAACAATGAAATGCTTCAAACCACCTCCAATTGTTCAATGATGAAGAGAGCTATATACACCCAGAGAGAGGCCTGTGGGAACTGAGTGTGGACCACAACATACATAGCATTTTCATGCTCTCTGATGATGTTTGCTTGCATTTTGTTTTCCTTCTCAGGTTTTTTTCTTTCTAGATCCGATTTTTCTTGCACAGCAAGATAACTATATAAATATATACATATATTGGATTTGTCGCATATTTTAACATAGTTAACATGTATTAGACTACCTGCCATCTAGGGGAGGAGGTGGGGGGAAGGACAGAAAAATTTGGAACAGAAAGTTTTGCAAGTGTCAATGTTGAAAAATTACCTTGCATGTGTTTTGTAAATAAAAAGCTTTAATTAAAAAAAACCAAAAAACTAAAAATTAAAATAAAATAGGATCTTTAAAATGGGATCTCCTAAAAAATAGATTC
Source organism: Myrmecobius fasciatus (assembly GCA_023553655.1). Lineage (NCBI taxonomy): Eukaryota > Metazoa > Chordata > Mammalia > Dasyuromorphia > Myrmecobiidae > Myrmecobius > Myrmecobius fasciatus. The sequence continues at coordinate 181,627 of JAJPUD010001469.1, read as the reverse complement.
TTTTACGAATCTACAAATGTATATACATACAGATTAGATATATTTAACCATGCATCCATATCCCATATTCATTTATTCAGTTGCACTGTGAAAAAAAGTACCAATGCACTCAGATTTTCTGCAATCCAAGTTTCCGGGAAAATGTGTAGAAGACAGAATTTCTACTGACAGTATAAAAAACGTGAGCTATCATTACAGGGGATGGAGACAGAATGGTTACTCCAGTAGAAGTAATCATTTTAAAAGGATCCATTCACACTCTCGGTTGCTCTTCCTGGTAAGGGTCGGAACTCTTAAGGAGGAGTGACTCACGTTGCGACCCAGCATAGAGGTCACTAAAATCCAAGACGGAGACTGCGCAGAGGCTGAGCTTACTCCTTCCCTTCCAGTTTTAACATTGGTGAAAACACCAACACCGCCACCACAACTTCCCCCACTCCAGGTTTTTCGGGAAACAAGGACAGAGCACTAACGTCAGAGGTTAAATTTCATTTCCTCTTCTATCTCCGCCCCACACCTCCCACGCGTGGGTGGGAAGGGAGCGGAAACTCCATTTCCCGGAAGCCTTTACGCGAGTCCGCTGCCTATAATTCCCAGCATGCAGCAGCTTCACCCCTTCATGGGACTCCGGTTGTCTCCCGGCTCTCCTTTGAGAGGTCACTGGTACGTGGAACAGCACTTTTGATTTGTTAATCAGCCCGTCTGCATTCTCGATCTTGCTAGTCTCACCGCTTCGTGACTTGTTCCCGGCTCAAAGAGCAGCTCCGAGCGGGGAGACCAGACATCCGAAGTGGAAACGAGGCACCGGGAGTGACGCCACGGCCAGCTAAGGCTTCACTATCTTCCAGAAAACACGCGTCATTGCCGCCATTTCCGGGGGATAGCCGCCTCAACCAATAGATGGAGAGGGTTCTTCCGCGCGGGCGCGAAACGAGACCAATCACAGGAGAGAAGCGGTGGGTTTTTCCCATCTAGTTCTATTTCCTGGTCTCTTCTGGAATACCCGATTCCCCGACCCTAGAGGTGAGTGGATTTGTGGGCTGCGGCCCCTCCCTCATTCTGGCTGGTCTCCCCTGGCGGGATTTCTTGGGACGCTGAATCTGACTAGGGTGGAGGAAGCTGCAGCACTGGTGATCCCCGGGGAAGGAGAAGGTGCTGGGCGGGGCTGATCTGGGAAGTGCTGGGCAGAGCCAGGCAAGGGCAGCGGAGCGCGAGGTTTGGCTATTTAGGTCCGATCGGGCATGAGGAGTGCCTTGGGGGGAAACCGGGGAAGATCGCTAGAATCGGGCCTGCGCCCTGAGCCGTAACCGAGCCCTGACATGCGCTGTGTGGTGCAACCTCTCAGCGGCGGCCCCGAAGACCCCAGCATCCGCACGTCCCTCCGCCCACGGGACCCCGGGAATAGCTAACGTGAGAGAAAGTCAGACAAAAAGGGCTGGGTAATAAAGCCACACACTAGGTCACGAGAGGGAGACTTTGGGACAACATTTGCGATGCTATATAGTGTGAGAATTTCCCCGAAAGTAGGTTCATGAGTCAGCCAAAGTCAGGTAGAACCCCATGACTCACTGGTTCTCTAAAAATATATTTTAGCATTCTGGTCTGCTTTTGAGATACAGCTTGTAGACCTCTTCTTCCATACTCCTCCCCTCCCCTCTTTTTTTAAGCTATTAAAAAATAGTTCAGTGAAACGTTAGAGGTTAAGCAATTAACCCCTTTCTTTTTTTTTTGTTTTTGAATGAGAACTGAACCTTAAAGGAAGGGAATGACTTGCTAAAGATCATCCTCAATGAGTTTGTTGAAGCTGGGATTGGAACTCCTAGACCAACTCTTTGTGTCATTCTCCCTTATAGCAATCTGGTGAAGCTTACTTCAGTAATTGTTGGGTGTTTTTTTTTGTTGTTGTTGTTTTGTTTTGTTTTTTGCTGAGGCAATTGGGGTTAAGTGACTTGCCCAGGGTCACACAGCTAGGAAATGTTAAGTGTCTGCGGTTAGATTTGAACTCAGATCTTCCTAACTTAAGGGCTGGTATTCTATCTACTGCACCACCTAGCTGTCCCACCTCAGTAATTTTTAAACAATTCAAAATTGAAGTATATGCTGAATCTCTAAGGTTAGTGTGGAAAAATATAAAAATGTAATTTTCTTCCTCATCCAAGTTCATTGCTTAAATCTATCCTTGGACCTGGGTTTAAAAACAGCTTTTTCTAGACCTTAGCTCCCAGCCACTTTAAGATTAAAACACTGGTCTTCTGACTTAAAATATAGGGCTTAATATTTTACTTTATTCTCTTTGCTCTTTATTAAACCATATTTACCACTCTTCATCTTTATGAACCTCTAAAATATTTGGCACTTTATGATGCCTTTCTGTTGCCTTGATTTTTATGACATTGCATTCTTTGATTTTTTTCATTTTTTACAGTTATTTCTTTTCTATATTGTTTGATGCTCTTCTGTGATTCTGTCCTTTGCTTTCTCTCACTTCAGTAATAGATAAGCTCCTTGAAGGTAGAGCCTCTTGCTTTTGAGGCAGGTAACAGCTACTTAATAAATACTTGTTAAATCCTGTATTTTCTATGCTCTCACATCTTATCTACTTGTATGATTTAAGTTGTCATCTGTGGGCAACACCAAAATCTCCAACTCTTACTTTTCTCCAGTTCCATACTTTTATTTTCATCTCCTTTCTAGATTTTTCTTTTTCAATATTCTGTTGGCACATCAAGCTCAATACATCCCAAATTGAGCTCTGTTCTCCCTTAATCTTTTTTTTTTTTTTTTGATTTCCTATATCTGTCAGCATACCATTTATTCCAGTCACTCATGATTGCAATTTATAGAATATCTGTGATTTCTTTATTTTTTGCCTTATATTTGGTCAGTTGCCAATCCCTATTATTTCTCAGAATAACTGTTGAATTTATCTTTATCATCCTTAATCTACACTATTGTGGTGATCTTCTAACAGGTCTCCCAAATGCCCATATATCCTACATATGTTTATATGCTTCTAAACTAATATTTCTTTCTTTCTTTTTTTTATTAAAGTTTTTTATTTTTCAAAACATTCATAGATAATTCTTCAACATTAGGCCTTATAAAACTCTTATGTTCCATTCCCTCCCCTAGATGGCAAGTCAGACTAATATTTCTAAAGCACAAATAATTGGAACTATTCTACTATTCAAAAATTTTGATGGCTTTTTTATTATCTACCAAGAAAGGAAAAAAGCTTTGTTCTTGCATTTAAGAGTCAGTAGAACTTCAGTCTACCTTTTCAATTTAACCTAAGTGCTATGTATTCTATACTTAAATAATACTGAACTAATTGCAACCTCCCAGATTTCTCCTGAATTCTTTCTGCCTCTATCTTTGTTGATATTGTTTCCCTCTATCTCCATCTTTTGACGTTTACTCATGGTTCAAGGCTTAGTTTAAAAAATGCCATACTGAATCATTCACTTAAAGATGGGGGAGAAATAATACATTTCCTTTAATTAATGTTATAACACTTACATATTCTACACTTCATATTGAGAATATGGCTTGGGAACAACAAACAAAAGAAGTCAAAGGCTTGTAAATTATTTCAGCCCTGCTATATCCCATAAGTAGTTTCTCCAAGAAAAGATGTTATAGAGATCACTAAATAACATCACAACAAAGTGGAGTTGACTTCATATATTGGACAACAACTAATTACTAATATGGGAATCATTTTTCAAATCAGTATTGTTGTACTATAAGATCATTGAGTTGTTAAAAACAGATCAAAATCAGTGTTAAATGTTAACATATGGGATAACACTAAAAGGATTTTCACTCTGGCCAACAAGTTGTTGACATTGGAAAAATAGGAAGTAGATAAAAGAACAGATAGCAATTTAAACAATCACTCTTTCCTTCAGAAGTTTGATAAAAAGCATTGACCACAATGAGAAAACCAAAAAAGAAGCTACCTCAACTAGTGAATACTTGCTCTCTTTTTAGTGATAAGTGGCAGCCAAAAGAAGTGCTGGTTAAGAGTGTAACTTCATTTGCAAAATATAATATAAAAGAGTGATGGTAGTCTATAAGCAGTATCATCTCCAAAAATAGTACTAGAGAAAATAAGTGTGCAAAATGCATGGTAAAATAATCATTTAGATCAACCCTGGAAGAAAGATGAATATATGGAAAAGATACATCTATCTATCTATCTATCTATATATATTTACATACACATATGTAAATATATATTTACAACAAACTTCTTTCAGTAACATTGGGATCGCATTTGGATGATGATATCTGTCTCATGTGCTGCATAAAAAATCAGAAGTAGTACTAAAGAAAACAGTCTTTCTATTTGTATACTTTTGTATACAGTATATACACAATACTTTCATTTAGGACACAATGCAAGATTTTGAAGAATTGATTCTAAAGATCTTGGAAAGATGCTAGGAAAAAAAAAAAAGAAAGAAAGAAAAGACCAGGCATGATGGATAAGAGAACCTGCTTCAGAGTCAGGAAGATTCAGATTCAAGTTCTACATGTGTCACATAGTGGTTGTGTGACTGGGCAGATTAACTCAATTTAGGCAATTCTTTAAGGTCCTACATTGCAGAACAGTTATTGATCTTCATTGGTAGAGGAATTTCTTTTGTAGCAATTTCCTACAGTGGTGGAATCCTCTATAAAAACTTTTGAGAAAAGTTTGTAAATAATATTAAAGACAACCTACATGAACACAAGAGGAAGAAGAAGCAAGTAAGCTTTTGTAGATTATATTCTTTACTGACTATATAGTCATACAAGTGACTGAAAGGTAGAAAAAATACAAAATCTCTCGGTATATTATTTTACTGATAGTTTAGGCTCTCCAAAAATGTCTCCTGTGCATATGTAAAAATCATAAGATTCCTTGAAAGACAATGGAAAGAAGCTTTATTATTATCAATCCAGGTATAAAACTGGGAAATAAACTCCCCAGAGGTGTTTGCCACCATCATGGAAGATACCTAGTCACAATCCAAATGGAAGTATCCAAACAATGAAGTCTGCCAAATACTACAGTTTGCAGATAACTTTATTTTGATTTTATCAAGCCTCAGAACATTGTAGAACCTCCTAAATGAGATTCATAATTGTTCAAAAAATTTTGACCTAACTGGAAAACAGGAACCAAAGCGGATAAAGACTTTGTTCTTTAGCCTAAAAACCATATAATTAGTTGGACAATGCATTGAACAAATCCATTAATTATAAATATTTTGAAAAAACACATAAGATGATCAACAATATAGTTTTATCATTTTTAATATCTATCATGACTTTCCCACTGATTGAGTTCTTTGCGGATAAGGACTGTTTCATTAGCACAGTATATTAAATATACTAGGGGTCTAATATTGAATTTCAAGTAGCACTGTGATAAATATTGAACAATGATACTGAGAGACCTGGGGGAGTATTTTCTCTCAATTCAACTCAGATGTATTAGTAGATACATCAACACAAAGAACTAACTAGTCATAATTTAGCCTCTGTTTTTAAAGCCTCAAATCTTTTCTTTGACTTTTGAAGGAAAATGAGGTGGTTAAGTTGAGGCTTCTAAATTTTACCAACTGATATTTTCAATTATGCTGTTTCTGATTTCCCCCAAATTCAGCTTTGCCTTTCATTTTGGGGAGTTCTTTGTTCAGAGATATGTGAGAATATGGGAGGATGATTCATAGGTTGGGGAAGAGATAAGATCTGTATAGCCCTAGATGATTCAATAATGGACCTAGAATCAAGAACTGAATTTAAACCTGGACATTTACTAGCTATGTGACCCTAGGCAAGACACTCAACTTCTGTCTTCAGTTGTAAAATTAGCATAATAGCACCTATCTCTGAACAACCCTCAATTTGATCTGTGAAGATCTGTTAGGGTCCGTGAGATTGGACCCTGAGAGGTTTGTCCTTGAGTTGAGGATCGACGCCTTGCCCCTTGCTTAGTACCTCCTCCTAGTCTTGCCTGTCCTCATCACTGACCCCAACAAAGATCAAATGGGATGTTTGTAAAGTAATGCATATTAGATACTTAATGCTTGCTTTCTTGTTTTGATAGTAATGTTGTCTTCTCTGTTTTCTTAGGGTTCTGTGTGACATAGTCATCTAGTAGAAGTCCAGATCCTGGTTGAAAGGGCCTCCCTTCAGACAAGATATTTAATATATAGCTGAAATTGTGGAAAATCTGAGATTGACAATGGCTGCAGAAGCGGTCCTAACACCCCCAAAGCAAACAGGGTCCCTTATACTGAAACTGGTGCCAGGCCCTAAAATGGGTCAGGATGCTCTACAAGAATCTTCTGTACCTCCCAAGACCATCCATCAATTAGTATTAGAGCACTTCTTTACTTTTCTGCCAGAGAAGAATCAGTCACAAAATCATAAGACTGGCAAAGAAGACACCATAATCTTAGTGAAAGATGTTACTTCAACTCTGCAGAACAGAGGTAAGAAACAAAAATTTCACTAGGGAGAAAGGGAGAATCTTAGCACTGTTCTTCCCCTAAAAAGGTGGTAGGGAGCAATAGGTATTTCCTTGCCTTGGACAGTAGATATTAGTTGATTTTTCTCCTTTTTTTCCCCCATCCCAAAGACTTAGTAATCAAGAGAGTAACACTGTTCTCATCATAAAAGGTGTTTGAAAGTGATCATCCCATTGTACTCCGCTTTAGTCAAATCACATCTAGAGTAGTAGGTGTAGAGAGTAACTGGGCAGGGCAGGAGACTTAGTCACTTCAAATAAAGATGAATTGAAAAACTGAGGATATTTACTCTGGGGAGAAGATTTAGAGGAACAAAGCTTTGACATATGAAAAGTTGTCATTAGACTTATTTCTAACTAGTATCAATGGGTAGAAGTTGAAGAGAGGCAGATTTAGGTATACGTTTTTAATACTTGGAGTTACCCAAAATTGGAATGAGCAGCCTTGGAGGTAGCAGCAGTTACCTTCCTTTACTTGAAATATTTAAGCAGAAGCTGGATGATCACCTTGGAGGGGAATGTTATAGAGTGGATTCATAATGTAGGTAAGGATTGGATTAGATGGCCTTTGAGGACACTGTGGTTTTAATGTTTATGTCTTTTTTTCTTTCTTTTTTTTTTTTTTTTTGCTGAGGCAATTGGGGTTAAGTGACTTGCCCAGAGTCACACAGCTAGGGAATGTTAAGTGTCTGAGATCAAATTTGAACTCAGGTCCTCCTGACTTCAAGGCTGGTGCTCTATCCACTGCGCCACTTAGCTGCCCCTATGGCTTGGTTTCTAAAGAAGATTGATGTTCCTAAATCTGATATGGAAAAGAAGAGGGCATTCTAAACTTTAGGACTGAGGGAGAATCTAAACTGATAATTTGGAGTCTCAGTATTGGTTGTCATTGCTACTTTCTCTCCTCTCAGCTCATCCTGCTTCCTGGGTGACTATTTTTCCCAAGGATAGGCGTGTCCATAAACGGGAAGTGCCGCAGACCTTTCCATCTGAACTTCAGGTAAGCTGCAGTTCCTTCTTTTTCTCGAATGCAACTTTCTCTTTCCTCTTTTCAGAACTTTCCTGCCCAGAAAACCTGATTCCAACAACTTCATGTTTAGTTTCAGAGAGGAAATCGAATGTTCTGGCACTAGATGTTCTTTGGAGGTTGCTTTTTCACTATTCTTGTTCACTGACTGCTATCTTTATGTCTCTTTGTTGATACTATTACTTACAAGTTCCTTTTGATTCAAGTACATTTTTCTCCCTTTACTTTAATATCTCTTTTTCATCAAAGAAATTAGAACCATCTCAGAGAAAATAAGAATTAATTGAAGAGTCTGTCATTGTTTCAGGAGCCTGTGGTATTTGAGGATCTAAATGTGTATCACTCCCAAGAGGAGTATGTGGGCCTGGATCTTTCTCAGAGGTCCCCCTTCTCCAGGAATCATGGAGAGGAGGATGTTGGTGACATGGTTTTAGAAGGTAAGAATTCCCTTGAATTTTGGGAGCTGTGGGATATCATATAGTGTCATAACGGGGAGATACTTTAAAGACTGTCTTGGGGAACCCCTTCATTTTTCTGAAGAAACTGAGACTCAGAGAAATAAAAGAACTTATCCTTCAGCTCTCCTTCCTAATGTTAGATCTGAAACTAGAATTTGGATCTCCCAAATCAGTACCTCCCTAAAGCACCTGAATAATTTCATGTCCTGCTATACTACTTTATGAACATATCATCTCTCCTTTGTTCAAAGGTCCCCTAGAAGAGTTTGCACGTGTGTACACATAACCCTTTCACCTTCCATCCCTTCTAGAGTGCGCATTGAGCTTAATTTGATGTTTAAAAGATATTTTGAGATGTAGGAAACCATTTCTTCTATATTTTTAGATAGACAGTTAACACTCTAGTTTGATATGGTCCAGAATCATATCAGAAATACAAATGGTAACAAAAATTAATGGGAATTTTAGGTAGACTGTTCTTAAAGACATAGTTTGGTATGATGAGATTCATTTACTCACACTCCATAAACATTGGGAACTTACTGTGTACCCTAAATACTGTCATAGTTATTTGTGGGGCAATATGAGGTAAGCCCTTGGATTCAAGAGTTTACAGACCAGCAAATAAATAAGCAAAAACAAATATATTTAATATAAGATGGAGTGTGATAAATGCTTAAAGAGAAGAATAAGCTAAAAATTATGGATGATCAAAGAGAGGGAGAAATTAAATTTAACTGGACCTGAAGAAAGATTCACTTAAGCTAGACCATGGAGACTGAGTAAAGATTTGGGCAAGTAAGAAGTCATTTGGTTATTTAGTTCAAATTTCAATTAGTTAACCAATCAATATCCTTGTTTCCTTTTTTTTATTTGTTTTTTGCTTTTCTTTTTTTTATTTTTTTTTTATTAAAAGCTTTTTATTTACAAAACATTTGAGTGA
>JAJPUD010001469.1:130647-167676 GCA_023553655.1 Myrmecobius fasciatus | reverse complement strand
ACAGAAAGCATTAAAATGCTGTGTTGTGGTCCACACTCAGTTCCCTCAGGCCTCTCTCTGGATGTATATGACTATGTTCATCGCTGAACAATAGGAACTGGTTTGAATCACATCATTGTTGAAGAGAACCATGTCCATCAGAATTGATCATTGTATACTCTTGTTGCTATGTATAATGTTCTCCTGGTTCTGCTGATTTCGCTCAGCATCAGTTCATGCAAGTCTCTCTCTTTTTTTTTATTAAAGCTTTTTATTTGTATAATATATGTATGGGTAGTTCCTCAGCATTGATCTTTACAAAGCTTTCCATTACAAATTTTACCCCCAGTCCCTTCCCCTCCCCTAGATGGCAGGAAGTCCACTACATGTTAATAATGTTGAAATACTTGACAAGTTGTGCCAGAAAAATCCTATCTACAAGAAAAAAAAAGAAAATCGGAGAAAGGAAACACAATGCAAGCAAACATCAATAGAGATCATGAAAATGTTATATTGTGGTCCATATTTCATATACCTCTCTCTGGGTGTATATGGTTTTCTTCACTGAACAATTGGAACTGATTTGAGACAATTCTTTGTTGCTGAGAGCCATGTCCATCAGAATTGATCATCATGTAATACTGTTGTTGCTGTGTATGATGATCTCCTGATTCTGCTTGTTTCACTCAGCATCAGTTCATGCAAGTCTCTCCAGGCCTCTCTGAAATCATCCTGCTGGCCGTTTCTTACCGAACAATAACATTCCATAACATTCATGTACCATAATTTATTCAGCCATTCTCCAATTGATGGGCATCCTTTCAGTTTCCAATTTTTTGCCACTACTAAAAGGGCTGCCACAAACAGTTTTGCACATGTAGGTCCCTTTCCCTCCTTTAAAATCTCTTTGGGATATAGGCCCAGTAGAAATACTGCTGGATCAAAGGGTATGCACAGTTTGATAGCTTTTTGAGCATAATTCCAAATTGCTTTCCAGAATGGTTAGATCCATTCACAGTTCCACCAACAATGTATCAGTGTCCCAGTTTTCCCACATCCCCTCCAACATTCGCCATTATCTTTTCCTGTCATCTTAGCTATTCTGACAGGTATGTAATGGTATCTCAAGAGTTGTCTTAATTTGCATTTCTCTGATCAATAGTGATTTGGAGCACCTTTTCATGTGACTAGAAATAGTTTCAATTTCTTCATCTGAAAATTGTCTGTTCATATCTTGTGACCATTTACCAATTGGAGAATGGCTTGAATTCTTAATATATTTGAGTCAATTCTCTATGTTTTAGAAATGAGGCCTTTATCAGAACCTTTGAATGTAAAAATATTTTCCCAGTTTATTGCTACCCTTCTAATCTTGTCTGCATTCATTTTGTTTGTACAAAAACTTTTTAACTTGATAAGGTCAAACTTATCTATTTTGTGATTAATGATGATCTCTAGTTCTTCTTTGGTAACAAATTCCTTTCCCCTCCACAGGCCTGAGAGGTAAACCATCCTACATTGTTCTAATTTGTTTATAATATCATTCTTTATGCCTAGATCATGAATCCATTTTGACCTTATCTTGGTATATGGTGTTAGGTGTGGGTCAATGCCTAGTTTCTTACTAGTTTCCAATTTTCCCATCAGTTTTTGTCAAATAGTGAGTTTTTATCCCCAAAACTGGGGTCTTCGGGTTTATCAAATACTAGATTATTATTGTCATTGAGCATTTTGTCCTGTGAACCTAACCTATTTCACTGATTCACTACTCTATTTCTTATCCAGTACCAAATGGTTTTGATGACCACTGCTTTATAATATAGTTTTAGATCTGGTACAGCTAGGCCACCCTCATTTGCATTTTTTTTTTTTTTTCATTAATTCCCTTGAAATTCTTGACCTTTTGTTTTTCCAGATGAATTTTGTTGTTATTTTTTCTAGGTCAGTTAAATAATTTCTTGGGAGTTTGATTGGTATAGCATTAAATAAATAGATTAGTTTAGGTAGTATTGCCATCTTTATTATATTTGTTCGACCTATCCAAGAGCACTTGATATTTTTCCAGTTGTTTAGATCTGACTTTATTTGTGTGGAGAGTGTTTTGTAGTTTTGCTCATATAGATCCTGACCTCCCCTTGGCAGATATATTCCCAAATATTTTATACTATTGAAAGTTATTTTAAATGGAATTTCTCTTTGTATCTCTTGCTGTTACATTTTGTTGGTGATGTATAAAAATGCTGATGATTTATGTGGATTTATTCTGTATCTTGCAACTTTGCTAAAATTGTGGATTAATTCTAATAGTTTTTTAGTTGATTCTCTAGGGTTCTCTAAGTAGACCATCATATCATCTTTTGCTTTTCTTTTTTAAAAACAAGGCATTCTCATCTTTGTCCTTATAGTCTGTTGGAGACTTTAATATATATATACATATATATATTGGGGTTGATGGCCAGGAAAGGGGTCTTTGGGGTCTATGCAGTCCTGGGTAAGAGGTAAAAAAGTGGGGAGGAATGAGTAGGATGGCAGAATAAATAAATACCTGTGCTGATTAGGCCTATGTGCCTTAGAAGGTCTAGATAAGATGAAACTTGGTCTAGTGGTCAGACTGAAGTGAGAATTGAAAAAAACACCTCCAGTCTGAGTAGCTTAGGGCATTTCCCTTGCAAGAATCCCTTGAAAGTGAATTTTTAGTTTCTCTTTATTTATCTCCCTTCCTAAATAGATCATCTGCTTTTTAGTAACTGTTGTGATTGATTTAAAAAAATAATCCTTATTGCACTGCACTATTCTAATCCTAATCACTATTGATCAGAGAAATGCAAATTAAGACAACTCTGAGGTGTCACTACACACCTGTCAGATTGGCTAAATTGACAAGAAAAGATAATGATGAATGTTGGAGGGGATATGGGAAAACTGGGTCACTGATACATTGTTGGTGGAACTTTGAATGGTCCAACCATTCTGGAGAGCAATTTGGAGCTATGCTCAAAAAGTTATCAAACTGTGCATAACCTTTGACCCAGCAGTGTTTCTATTGGGCTTATATCCCAAAGAAATCTTAGAGGAGGGAAAGGGCCCCACATGTGCAAGAATGTTTGTGGCAGCCCTTTTTGTAGTGGCTAGAAACTGGAAACTGAATGGATGCCCATCAATTGGAGAGTGGCTGAATAAATTATGACATATGCATATTATGGAATATTATTCTTCTGTAAGAAATGACCAGCAGGATGATTTCAGCGAGGCCTGCAGAGACTTGCATGAACTGATGCTGAGTGAAATGAGCAGAACCAGGAGATCAATATACACAGCAACAATATTATATGATGATCAATTCTGATGGACATGGCTCTCTTCAACAGTGAAGTGTCTCAAACCAGTTCCAATTGTTCAGTGAAGAAAGCCATATATATACACCCAGAGAGAGGGATATGAAATGTGGACCACAACATATCGTTTCCATGATCTATATCGATGTTTGCTTGCATTGGGTTTCCCTTCTCAGATATTTTTTGTTCATGTAGATATGATTGTTCTTGCACAGCAAGATAAGTATGGAAATATGTATACATATATTTGATTTGTCAAGTATTTTAATATAATTAACATGTAGTGGACTTCCTGCCATCTAGGGGAGGGGAGGGGACTGAGGGGAAATTTGTAAGGGAAAGCTTTGTAAGGATCAGTGTTGAGGAACTACCCGTACATATGTTATGCAAATTAAAAGCTTTAATTTAAAAAAAAAGAAAGAAAGAAAGAAAATATCTCCTCTTTTTTTTATGGTAAAATAATATTCTGTTACATCCATCTGTGTTTTGTACAGCTATTCCCCAGTTAATGGGTACTGCTTAGTTTCATGTTCTTTGTTACTACAAATGAATCCTTTTCTTTATAGGCTGAACTGAAAAAACTGAAAAGCTAGAATTCCCAGCTGCTTTTCATAATGGCTAGATTTGATTCATACCTCTACCAACAGTGTATTAATGTGCCTGTCTTCCCATATCATTATTAAATTTTCTTTTCTTTTTTTTTTTTTTTTTTTGTCAATTTGGCCAATTTGATAGATATGAGGAGAAACCTTAAGAATTGCTTTTATTTCCATTTCCCTGATCGTTAGTGATTTGGATAATTTTTTCATACACTTGGATAGCTTGGATTTCTTCCTTTGAGAACTGCTTATTCATATGATTTGATCTTTATCAATTGGCAGGTGACTTATAAAATTGGCATCTGTTATATATAGCTTGTCACCTGAGATCTCAAACTTGCTGCAAATATTTTTTCCATTTGCCTGCTTTCTTTTTTAAAAATTAAATTTCATTTTTTAAAGAATTAAATATGTTTTTTTCTACTTTCTCCCTATTGGGAAAGAAATAACAATAAAAGCAAAACTATTATAACAAGTAAGCATAGTCAAGCAATAAAACTAATTTCCAAATATACAAAAATGCCTTTTTTCATTGTGCTTATTATTCTATACACCTCTATATTTGGAGATGAGTGCATTTTTCATTACTAATCCTCTGGAGTCATTGGGCTTATCAGCTCTCTTTCGAAATTGTTCGTTTTTATCATTTTGTTTTAATAGTATAAATTGTCCTCTTTGCTCTGCTTCTTGGGAGAAGCATTTCTTTAATAACATTAGCTCTTAAAATTTTTCCCAGGTTTCACAGAAAATCTCTTACACTACAACAGTGATTCATTTATTCATATACTTAATTTGTTCAACCACTTTGTTGGGCACTTTGTCAGTTTCCAGTTCTTTGCCACTACAAAAATATTACTTTTTTTTTCTTTGATTTCTTTTGGGAATATAGTTCCAGTAGTGGAATTGCAGTATCAAAGGGTGTGCACAGCTTAGTAACTTTTTGGTCATAGTTCCAAATTATTTTCTATGATGACAGTGGAAAGTGGCCCCAACAATGCATCCATGTGCTTGTTTTCCTATACCCTCTTCAGTATTTATCATTTTCTCTAGTTATTGTCTTCGTCAATACTTATGGGCCTGAAAGTGAACCTCAGAATTGTTTTCATTTGCATTTCCCTAATTATTAGTGATTTGGACTATTTTTAGAAATGCGGCTGCTAATAGCTTGAATTTCTTCATTTGAGAACTAACTGTTCAAAACCTTCAACCAATTTATGAGGCAGTGGCTTATATCAATTTAAATTAGTTTCTTACATATGTCTTAGAAATAAGACTGTCAGAGAAATTTTCCATTAAGATTTTCCTTCAGTTAACTGTTTCCATTCAAGTCCAAGCTTCATTGTTTAATTTGTGCAAAACCTTTTTAATTTTATGTAATTCAGGTTGTCCATTTTATCTTTTTTTTTTTAATTAAAACTTTTTATTTGCAAAACATATGTATGGGTAATTCTTCAACATACCACAACATATCATTTCCATGATCTATATTGATGTTTGCTTGCATTGGGTTTCCCTTCTCAGATATTTTTTGTTCATGTAGATACAATTGTTCTTGCACAGCAAGATAAATATGGAAATATGCATTACATATATTCGACTTGTCAAATATTTTAATTTAATTAACATGTAGTGGACTTCCTGCCATCTAGGGGAGGGGAGGGAACTGGGGGGAAAAATTTGTAACAAAAAGCTTTGTAAGGGTCAATGTTGAAGAACTACCCATACATACGTTATGCAAATAAAAAGCTTTAATAAAAAAAAATAAAAATAAAACATATGCACAGATAATTTAACAACATTGACCCTTGCATAGCCTTGTGTTTCTCCTCCTTCCCCCCACTCTCTCCCCTAGATGGCAAGCAATTTGATATATGTTAAGCATGTTAAAATATATGTTAAATCCAATATGTATAAACATAAACAAGAGAATATAATTCTCTTTTTGTACAAGAGAAATCAGATCAAAAAAAGAAAGTAAATGAGTAAGAAAACAAAATACAAGCAAACAACAACAAAAAGAGTGAGAATGTTATGTTGCGATCCACATTTAGTTACTACAGTCCTCTCTTTTGGTGTAGCTGGCTTTCTTCATCACAAGATTATTGGAACTGGCATCAGTCATCTCATTGTTGGAAAGAGTCACGAATATCAGAACTGATCTTCATATAATATTGATGTTGCCATGTATAATGATCCCCTGGTTCTGCTCATTTCACTCAGCATCAGTCCACCATGCAAGTCTCTCCAGGCCTCTCTGAAATCACCTTATTGGTCATTTCTTACAGAATAATAATATTCCATGACATTCATAAACCATAGTTTATTCAGCCATTCTCCAATTGATGGGCATCCATTCAATTTCCAGTTTCTAGCCACTACAAAAAAGGGCTGCCACAAACATGTGGGTCCCTTTCCTTCAAGATCTCTTTGGGATATAGGCCTAATAAAAACACTGTTGGTCAAAGGGTATGTATGCACAGTTTGATAACTTTTTGAGCATAGTTCCAAATTGCTCTCCAGTTTGGTTGGATCCATTCACAGTTCCACAAACAATGTATCAGTGTCCCAGTTTTCCCACATCCCCTCCAACATTCGTCCTTGTCTTTTCCTATCATCTTAGCCAATCTGACAGGTGTGTAGTGGTATCTCAGAGTTGTCTTAATTTGCATTTCTCTGATTAATAGTGATTTAGAGCACCTTCTCATATGATTAGAAATAGTTATCTCTTCATATCCTTTGACCATTTAGGTGATATCACGGTCTTAATTGGAAAAAGATTCTAGCTTATCACTATTATAGATTGTGCTTGCTGGATGGTTATAGCTCGATAATGCTTATTATTTTAAGAAATGTTCCCTTTATTCCTATGCTCTCTAGTGTTTTTAATAGGAATAGATGCTGTGCTTTCTCTAAAGCTTTTTCAGCATTTGTTGAAGTAATCATATGATTTCTGTTGGTTTGAGATGGTTAGTTATGTTGATAATTTTACTAATATGCTTTCTTACATTGCTGGTATAAATCCCACTCAGTTATAAGATGTAATCCCTGTGATGTATTGCTGTATCACCTTTCTAGTGTTTTGTTCGAAAGTTTTGCATCAGTATTTATTAGGGAAATTGGTTTATAATTTTCTTTCACTGGTTTAATTCTTCCTGGTTTAAATTTCCCAGTACCATATTTATGTCATAAAATAAGTTAGGTAGAACTCCTTTTTTACCTATTTTTTTCCAAGTAATTTAGATAGTATTGGAATTTAATTGTCCTTTAAATGTTTGGCAGAATTCTTTTGTGAACCCATCTAGCTCTGGGGATTTTTTTCCTATGGAGTTCATTAATAGCTTGTTCAGTTTTCTTTTTTCTTTCCCCCTAAGGTGAGGCTATTTTGGCTTTCTATTTCCTGATCTTTTTTAATCTATGTAATTTATATTTTTGTAACTATTCATTGATTTCAAATCACACAGTTTGTAAATGTCTGAAGCCAGATTTGAAGTTCAGTTTTCTATCCTCTACATCAAAGGCCATAGGTGACTTGTGAAACTTCAAGCGTGATCCAAACTAAATTAATATGTAATTAAAAAATGTTTCTAAATGTGCCAAAAAAAAAAAAAAACCCAGCAACCCATAAACTGTTAATTTGTGGTTTTCTTAGTCAATATATACATCCCACTGAGATTTGTTTCTATTTGAGTTTCACCCCATTGCATTACACTATCCTCGTTCAAAGCTCACAGAAATTTCCTGCTTATTTAGTTAACAGTTTTGGGCCTCTGCTGATGAAAATGCTAATTAAAATCATGGTTTCTTCCTAGGAACTTGGGACCTTCATGGGCCATTGTGTCTAGTACACAGATTCATTTGTGTCCTCACACTATAAATGAGTATGCTTTTTTTTTTTTGTCTGTCCAGAGAAACATGTAAACAAGTGCATGGGAATAAAGGTCAGTATATATATGCTCCTAAAGTGATATTTGCCAGGATCTGTGTGTCAGGGTAATGACCATTTGCCCTTCTCCTTCACATTCATTTATGGTGTCTTGCACTAGATGGACCATTTTTTGAATATTAATCATAAAGTCATATTATGTCAGAGCTAGAAGGGACCCAAGAGAACTTATCATTCCCCTTTATTATAACATTAGACAGATCAGGGTCACATCATAAATTAGTAGCAGGGACCAGACTAAAGCTGGAGTCTCCTAATTCTTAGCTAGTATTCTTTCTATTCCTTAGTATTTCTTATGGGAGATTCAGAGAATTCTCAATATGAGAGATCATTTGAAGAGTACATTGACTGTAAGGGATCAAGGAAAGGTTCTATTTCCCAGGTAGATAATTCTAGTTAACAAGGGGTAGATGTTTTAGGAGAGGCATTTATTAAGAATAAAAAGGGCCCTAGAGTGAGTAGTATGTTCTTAGAGGAAATGTAGCCCAAAAGGTTGCCATGTGGGGTTTTCCTTTAGCAAATCTTTCTGTGCTTTTTTTTCTTGCATTTTCTTTGCTCCTTACAGTTGAATCTTTCTCTTGTCTCAAGTGAAGGGCAAATTGAAACCTGCTGAGGAGTTTTCTTCCTTAAATTCCTGGTATCTGCTTAGTGTTCATAAGCTGCTCTTCATACAAATTTTTATTTTTTTTACTTAAAGTTATTTTTAATCATTGATAGTGAACTTTTCTCCACATTTTGGCTATTCATCTCACTCAGACAACATTATCCTAACCTTGTGTGTTTGATTAGCCTTGGGAACTTCCTAGAGTAACCTTGAAAGAGAGTTAAGTGGTCTCCCAACCACCCTTCAAAGATTCCAAGTACAATGGAAACTGATTTGGTCCTAGTTCTGTCACTTGCTGCTACCAGTGTGACCATGGACAAGTCGTTTAACATGATTGGGGTTCACTTTATTTGTAAAATGAGTGTGTTTGACCTTCTTACTCTCTTAGTGTCAGGGTATTCCATTTGACTATTGACTACCTGTTTGTCCTAAGCACATAGTTGTGAATTATAATCAGTTTACCTTCCTCACCATTAGTTCTTCAAAATTACAAAACCCCATTCTCCCTCCCTGAAGTTACCTGATCCTGTGTTTATTTAACATACAAATATTTATTGAATGTCTACAATATAAAGAATGCTTTGTTTGCTATAGAGGAAGATAATAGAAGAGAATATAACAATGACACTCCCTCTTCAAGAACACAATTTAGTTGAAGAGATAAGCCACAGATCAGTGAAATGGTTAAGCCACTGTGTAGAACAAAAAATTTTAGTGTGGAAAAAATTGTTGAGATCTTCTAGCTCATTCTATTGCTTAATGCAAGAATCATTCCAAATTAGTGGTCAGTCAGCCTGTCCTCGAAGATTATTGTTGAGGAAAAAAAACACATTAATTCCTTCATTGAGCTGCTTGCTACATATCAACTCTAATTATTTAGAAGCTTTTCCTTCTAATGAACATATATGTCTCCTGTAACTTTCATCTATTGATACATTTTCCTGGGGATGAGCAGATTAAATTTGATGTTATTTTTTATAAAACAGCTGTTTATATATTTAAATAGAATAACTATTCTCTCTAAGTATTTTCTTCTCCCTACTGAAAATCCACATTATTTTTAGTTGGTTTATATAGAACACAGTTTTTACTTATTTTCTCTATCCTGGAAATGTTACCATTTTTGCACAGTTTTAGGAATTGCTTTTATAATGTCACAGAGAAGTAGTCAATGTCTAGAGAACAAGTCCATTACCTTATAGGTAGCCCATTCTTGAATATTTCTGGTTGTTGAGGAGGTTCTTCCACATATTAATCCTAAATCTGTCTCTATTAACTTTTATCCATTGTTCCTAGTTCTGTCCCCTAATGCCAAAAAGAACAAGTTCATACCTCTTTTTCATTAGTATTTTAAATAAGTAAAGGCAACTGTCAGCCCTCTCCCCAAAATCCAACTCTAGTTTAACTCTAGGCTAAACATTGCTACTTCATTAAACCAATCTTTTTAAACATAGCATCCTTTACTATCCTAATCTTCCGTTTTGTGATAAATTCCCGCATATTAGTGCCTTTTCTTAAATGTCAGAATCATATAAAATATTCCAAATTTCTAACCAGATAACATCACAACTATCACTTACCGTATTCTTCCAATTTATCAGGCTAGTAAGAAAAAGAAATGAAAAGAAAAATGTCATGCTCCATTTCTAAAGATCCCATCTTGGCTCTTCCTAATCACTAATCTCACTTTCTAAATATTCAGAACCATCCATTTAACAGTGCATTCTAGAATTTGTCAGGAATTAAATCAGGCTCACTAATTGCTCTTTGCTTGTAAATCCATTTTTTTATTTTTTTGAAATTTAGATATTAGTCCTGCTGAAGTATTATTTTTATTTTGAGCAAGTTGTGCAGTGAAAAAGCACTCTGGTCAGAGGGCCAGAATCATTTAATCTCTCTTAAAACACATTTATCTAATCTCCTAAATGAGACAGATTGAGTAACATCTGAGGTCATTTTCAGCACTAAAATTTGTAATCTGTACGGAAATCCTCTTCCTTTTGAATTATATTCTAGATGTTCTCCTTGATAGTGGCTAACCTTTAGTTAGCATATGTCTTCCTGTTTTATTCCTTATTTGATGTTAATAATCAGAGTAAAATCAAAGAAAGGTATGTCTTTTAAAATAGTTTTGGATAAATTTTATCTTTTCAGATGAGCTACTTTGTTAGAGGACAATCATTTAAGGAAATATTTTGTCCTCCTGAATCAAATGCTTTTTTATTTTTTTATTTTTTATTTATTTATTTTTTTTTTGCTTAGGCAATTGGGGTTAAGTGACTTGCCCAGGGTCACACAGCTGTTACGTGTCTGAGACCAGATTTGAACTCAGGTCCTCCTGACTTCAGGGCTGGTGCTCTATCCACTGCGCCACCTAGCTGCCCCCAAATGCTTTTTTAATAGTCAAGCAATAATTACATTGCAATCTCATATTCATTACAATTCTTTTAGTCAGTTTTGTGAAGATTATTGATGTGGTCTTGGCTTTGGTAAGGAATGACTTACAGAGAGTTACAGAGAGGCCTGCCTGATCTCTTAAATCTGCATAGACAATGTCCTCAAAGTATGTAGATTCTTTTTTTTTTTTTTTTTTTTTGAGGCAACTGGGGTTAAGTAACTTGCCCAGGGTTACACAGCTAGGAAGTGATAAGTGTCTGAGGCCAAATTTGAACTCAGGTCTTCCTGACTTTAGGGTTGGTGTTCTTTCTACTGCACCACCTAGCTGCCCCTATGTAGATTATTCTAATGAGAAATTTTATAGTTAATGAGAAAGTTCATATACATATATATATATACATATAAATTACCAACATTTGTTGGTAATTATATTGTCTTTTTTTCTTTTTTTAGGAAGAGTAATGAAAAAGATTGAATTTTTCTACTATCCTTGGTATCCTTCCCTCCTATATAATAAAAATTTATCCTTTACAGATCTTTTTTTCAGATTTTACAAATCTTTTATTTTTTGCTGTCTCTTATTTTGCCATTAAGTGCCCTTATGATAACTTCTTACTTGGATCTTGAAACAAGCTTTCTTGTTGTTTCCTTTGTCATATTTCTCTGTTTAAAAAAGTGATCAAGTATTTGTTAGCTGAGACAGTTTGTTAATTTCTAGGTTTTCTTGTTGCACTTGATTTATATCAACTAAATTCTTTTGGAAAGTGACACTGTCAGTGTCGATTCTTTTATGAACTTTTCTATTTTTAGGTCAGTAGCTTGATTCAGAACATCAGGCTGCAGTTGCCTCAATTGTACATATGCCACATTTCATTTTTATTTCTAATTTGGAAATAATTTTGATCTTTGCTTACCAAGTCAGTAATCCATTTGATTTTCCACATCTATGGTCAGGCATCTATAATTAGTTAAAAAACAAATACTTCTTTGGTGCTTGCCAAGTTTAGCACTTCTAACTTTTTTTGAAGTAGAGGATTTGTTCTATTTATGGGTGAGACTTATATGTAGTCTACTGGTCTTTGACTTTTCTTGTTTTTTACTCCTGAACCATATTTTTCCAATGTATAATAATCAGAGTTGAATAGAGGGTTACCAAGTTTAACAGGTCTCATCAAATTCTCTATCACATCCTGAACATGGTCTTTGAGAAGATCAAATAGTAGTATATCCCTAAGCAGAGAGTTACAAACTATTACTAATTCTTCTGACCTTTCCTGCATGATTTATCTCCAGTTGTAACTTTTAGATCCATATGACCATTCCTTGGAACATACACAAAAAAAAAATCAGTTTCCTTTTGAAAATGTTCAACACTCCTCCCTAGGTGAAAAACCTCATATCTTTTTTCATTATTATTTAAAATAAAGCTGTACATCTTTTGTTCTTTGCTGTGCACTTTTTACTTTATTCTTTTTTTCCCCTTTCCTTTCTTCTCTACAATTAAGCTCAGATATATATACATAGCCACATACATATATGTAGAATATGTGCACCCATATATCTATGTAAGACCATGCTACATTTGTTTGTCCTTTCTTTTTCTGAAGGTGGTTAACATCTTTCATAAGTCCAATCTTTCTATATTTTTCTAAGTCTACCAACTCATCATTTCCTATACTACAGCAATATTTCAATCTTACATTGCCTAATTATTTTAAATAGTTTAAAACAAAATTGATTAATACGACTGACATAATGTAGTTTTCCAATTTTTCTCTTTTGACAATCTATTTTAGCTTTCACAGTCAGATAAATAATTACTATCCCTGCTTTTAATAAATTCAACTCCTGATCTTTATTATTATATTTGTATGCATCACTTAATTCCTATCCCTGCTGACTCCTTTATTTTTCTCCATTACCTTGCCTTCCTATTACTTAACCTACTTTCCCTCCAAGAATCCCACTCTTTTCTTCCCTTTTTTATCCTATTCCCGTTAATCTATACACTTTATCCCATTCTCTGTAACATATCCTCTTAAGCCCCCTTCCTATTCTCTCATCCTTTTTATATCTTTATAAATTCAGATTTTCCCTTCTAAATGTATGTTGTCCTCTCTTTGACCCAGATCTGATGTATAAAGTTCCCTCTAAAAATCTTTCTTATTCTCTCCCCACTTCCTATCTCCTCTTTTTTCTTTCTGAATTTTGAAAACTTTTGCACTCTTCTAAATATATATGTATTGTTCCCTCTTTAAATCATTCCTGATGAGATTGGGGTTCCAGAACTACAAGCCTTCCTCCCCCATCTAATTTTTCTGTCAGTTCTTCCTGTTGCACCTCATTCACAGACAGTAATTACTCTTTTTATGTTTTCCTACATGGTTTTGTTCTTTGGAATCATGTCATACTCAGCTCTTCCCCAATCTTTCTTTCTAACTATCCAATTACTTATGGCAATTTTAGATAGATGGTTCACATTTCTATGTCTAAGATATCAATAGTTTGTTCTTGTTGAGTCCCTTGTAATTTATCTTTGATGTTTACCTTATTTCTCTTGGCTCTTACCTATAATTTTTTATTAAATTCAGGATTTTTTTTTGCTACAAAATCCTGAAAGTCTGGGACTTCATTTAATATGTTTTTTTCCCCCATTTAGGATTATGCTTAACTTTGCTGGATATTATTTTTTTGTTCCTTCTTATATAAATTCCAAGACTTGTAGTTTTTTAATGTAGCAGCTGCTACATTTTGTGATTCTAATTGTGGCTTTATCATATTTGAATTTGTTGTTGTTGTTGCTTATAATATTCTCTCCTTTAACTTTGAGTTTCAGAATTTAACTTGGATAGGGGAGGAAGGAAGAAAAAAATTTGTAAGAGAAAGCTTTGCAAGAGTCAATGTTGAAAAATTACCCATGCATATGTTTTGCAAATAAAAAGCTTTAATAAATAATTTTTTAAAAGAGAATAGAGTTCTAGTCACATGAAAAGGTACTTCACATCACTATTGATCAGAGAAATGCAAATTAAGACAACTCTGAGATACCACTACACACCTGTCAGATTGGCTAAGATGACAGGAAAAGATAATAACAAATGTTGGAGGGGATGTGGGAAAACTGGGACACTGATACATTGTTGGTGGAACTATGAACGGATCCAACCATTCTGGAGAGCAATTTGGAACTATGCTCAAAGAGTTATCAAACTGTGCATACATACCCTTTGACCCAGCACTATTTCTACTGGGCCTATATCCCAAAGAGATTTTAAAGGAGGGAAAGGGACCCACCTGTGCAAAAATGTTTGTGTCAGCCCTTTTTGTAGTGGCAAGAAACTGGAAACTGAAGGGATGCCCATCAATTGGAGAATGGCTGAATAAATTATGGTATATGAATGTTATGGAATATTATTGTTTGGTAAGAAACGGCCAGCAGGATGATTTCAGAGAGGCCTGGAGAGACTTGCATGAACTGATGGTGAGTGAAATCAGCAGAATCAGGAGATCATTATACACAGCAACAAGACTATACGATGATCAATTCTAATGGACATGGTTCTCTTCAACAATGATGTGATTCAAACCAGTTCCTATTGCTCAGTGCTGAAGATAGTCATATACATCCAGAGAGAGGCCCGAGGGAAATGAGTGTGAACCACAACACAGCATTTTAATGCTTTCTGTGATTATTTCCCTACATTTTGTTTTCCTTTTTAGGTTTTTTAGGTTGTTTTTTTTTTTTTTTTCCCCTCTCTAGATCTTTCTTGTGCAGTAAGATAACTATAGATATGTATACATATATTGGATTTGTCATATAATTTAACATATTTAGCATGTATTAGATTACCCATCATCTAGGGGTGGGGGGTGGGGGGAAAGAGGGGAAAAGCTTGGAAAAAAAAAAAAAAGTTTTGCATAGGTCAGTGTAGAAAAATCACCCATATGTTTTGTAAATAAAAAGCTTTTAATTTAAAAAAAAAAAAAAAAGAGTATGCACTTTGATAGCCCTTTGGACATAGTTCCCAATTGCTCTCCAGAATGGTTGGATCAGTTCATAACTCCACCAGCAATGCATTGGTGTCCCGGTTTTCTCACATCCTCTCCAGCATTCGTCATTGTCATTTCCTGTCATCTTAGCCAATCTGATCAGCTCATCTTTTTTTTTTTTTTTTATTAAAAGCTTTTTATTTACAAAACATATGAGTGATTTTTCTACATTGACTTTTGCAAAAACTTTTTTTTTTTTGTTCCAAGCTTTTCCCCTCCTTCCCCCCACCCCCCACCCCTAGATGACAGGTAATCTAATACATGCTAAATATGATAAATTATATGACAAATCCAATATATGCATACATATCTATACAATATCTATACAGTTATCTTACTGCACAAGAAACATCAGATCTAGAAAGAGAGAAAAAAAAAAACAACCTAAGAAGGAAAACAAAATGCAGGGAAATATTCACTGAAAGCGTTAAAATGCTGTATTGTGGTTTACACTCATTTGCCTCAGGCCTCTCTCTGGATGTATATGACTATCTTCATCGCTGAACAATAGGAACTGGTTTGAATCTCATCATTGTTGAAGAGAACCATGTCCATCAGAATTGATCATTGTATAGTCTTGTTGCTATGTATAATGTTCTCCTGGTTCTGCTCATTTCACTCAGCATCAGTTCATGCAAGTCTGTTAAGGCCTCTCTGAAATCGTCCTGCTGGTCATTTCATACAGAGCAATAATATTTCATAACATTCATATACCATAATTTATTCAGCCATTCTCCAATTGATGGGCATCCTTTCAATTTCCAGTTTCTTGCCACTACAAAAAGGGCTGACACAAACATTTTTGCACATGTGGGTCCCTTTCCCTCCTTTAAAATCTCTTTGGGATATAGGCCCAGTAGAAACACTGCTGGGTCAAAGGGTATGCACAGTTTGATAACCTTTTGAGCATAGTTCCAAATTGCTCTCCAGAATGGTTGGATCCATTCACAGTTCCACCAACAATGTATCAGTGTCCCAGTTTTTCCACATCCCCTCCAACATTTATCATTATCATTTCCTGTCATTTTTCAGCTCATCTTCTTGACATGTAATTTTTTTATCAATATCCTTTGCTCCTATTATTTGGAATTCCTCGATGTTTTATATGAATCTACATCCTAATCACATCCACCATGTATTGCCATCATTACCTTTGCATGTTATATATGTTTTCTTCTTGAGGGAATAGTGTTTCATTCATGGCTAGTTACTATATAAATTGCTAATTTGTATACCAATAAAATGCCAGTGTTGGGGAGAAAAAAAAGAAGAATTTAACTTGGATGTTCCTGTAAGTTTTCCTTCTTTAGGATCACTTTTAGATGATTGGTGGATTTTTCTATTTGTACTTAATCCTCTTGTTCTAATACTTCAAGACAATCTTCTTTAATTATTTCTTGTATTATTGTATCAAGATTCTTTTTTCATCATAGTTTTCAAGTAGTCCAATTATTATGTTTTCTCTACTTGATCTGTTTTCTGGATCAAGATGTCTCACATTTTCTTCTACTTTTCATTCCTTATATTTTGTTTTGTTATTTCTTGGTCTGTTATAACTTTGCTGGTTTCCCTGTGCCCAGTTCTAGTTTTCTTTCTTACTTTTTTTTTTTTTTTTTTTTTGGCTGAGGAAATTGGGGCTAAGTGACTTGCCCAGGGTCACACAGCTAGAAAGTGTTAAGTGTCTGAGACCAAATTTGAACTCAGGTCCACCTAACTTCAGGGCTGATGCTCTATCCACTGTGCCACTTAGCTGCCCCCCAGTTCTACTTTTCAAGGAGTCATTTTCTTCCTTAAAATTTTTGATCTTGTTTTCTAATTGACTTTCTTTTCATAATCTTGTTTTTCATAAATTGTTCTGATTTTTTAAGGAAAAAAAATTCCTCCATCTCTCATTTGATTTTTAAAATCTTTTTTGAGTTCTTCATGAATTCTTTTGAGGCAGGTGACTATTTAACATTACTCTTTGGAGTAGGAGAGACTTTTTAAAATTCAGTATCTTCCTCTGAAGACAAACCTGGTCTTTATTCCCATAGTAACTTTCTATGGTTGGTAACTATTTTCTTTGCCTACAGTTTGTCGGTGTAATCACTTCTAGTCCTGAGGTATGGAGAATGGTACCTCTAGCCTCAGGCCCTCCATCATTTCTCTCCTCTGGTCTATAATCCAAAATCTCAGGTTAGTTCCTCCACAGCCAACAGTGTTCCTGCCCCACTGCTTCTGTATTTACTGGGCATATAATGGTTCCTTCTCAGCTAGGGCCCTTTTGACAGCACAATTGGACCTGGCATCCTTTATCAGTAGAGGTTCCCTCACTCTGTCTCCAACTTCCATACTGTCTAGGAAGTAAAAATTCCTGTGGCTGGGATGGAAGCTACCTCCCCAACCTGGGAAGTTCCAGGGCTCACCGCTTGCTGTTTCAGGGAAACTAATCTGAAAGTGTTTACACTTCACACAAGCAATTTGTCTTGGTATCTTTCTTTGGATATTCTCTGGTTGACCCTGGAGGACCACTGTTCTACCCCTAATCTTGTTCATTTTTAATTGCTTTATGTTTTCCCTGAAGTGCTATCTTGTCATGTTTGTAGTTATCTGGAAAGTTTGGAATTTTCTGACCTACTCTACAACTTCCTAGAATACTGTTCCCTCATTTCTTTTAACTCCAAATATACCATAGTTCTTTTTCTCTTTGTTACATTTTTTGCCTTCTAAACTCCTCATGCAGGTCAGGAATATTTTCTTTTTCTTAATAACCTTTTTATTCTTTGTTTTTACTTTGAAGTATTTTTTTTTTATTCTTTTTACATTTTCCCTGGAAAATGGAATAAGAAACCATCTTTCTACACATGTATTCCTTGGCATTAGCAAAAGGCATGCAGCTTGAAAGTCTCTTTAGAATTTTCTTTGCCCTTCCTATTTACTGCTAATGAAAATTTATACCTGTCTTATTGGTTGCATCTATGAAAAGTTACCTGGTGAATAATGGGCAAACAGCCCATTGACCATATTTGTTCATCTTGTCTTGGTATGTTTGA
The DNA here is from genome assembly GCA_023553655.1 of Myrmecobius fasciatus. NCBI lineage: Eukaryota > Metazoa > Chordata > Mammalia > Dasyuromorphia > Myrmecobiidae > Myrmecobius > Myrmecobius fasciatus. The sequence goes on along the minus strand of JAJPUD010001469.1, from coordinate 149,737 downwards.
CATTAGGAAAATTTAGGGAATCTCAGGCAGAAGTCCTACAACTAACTATTGATTGGGAAATTTTCTAGAGGATTCCTTAACCATATGTCCTCTCAACAAATTTGGAAATTGGGAGTAAACAGTAAAGGCACAATCACAATAATAGAAAAATCACATGCCAATGATAGCATCCATTTTGTACACTATGTGAAAAACTTTCCCCTTTCTCTGTCTTATAAATATTAATTCCAAATTTCAAACCCTAAAAGATTACTAACACCATAAATTCCTCAAGGATAAAAATTATCTTCTATTCTTCTTTAAAAAAAAAAAAAAGCAAAACAAGTTTTATTAAAAGCTTATCTATCCATGAAAATCAATGTACCCAACTAAACTGACAATAATAATTTAATTTAGTAATGATTTAATTTCAATGTATAGGGTATAGTAGTTATCAGTGATCATATCTAAGTTCTCATGAGTATTTTATTTTTCCTTTCTTTAATATTCTGTACAACATAAGTGTCAATATGTGTTTATTAAATGAATAATTGTTGACAAATGACCTGAAAAATAAACCTATAGATTTTCTCAGTTCTTTTCCCATCATCAGGGTAATTTTTTTTCTGGTTTTTCAGCCAAATTAAGTATTGAAGTGCTATAAAAATTTAGGTATTATTATTATTATTGTTTATTTCAGCCCTCAAATTTCCCACAAGTCCTGATAGAGATCCTTGATTTGTGATCTTCTAAGTCAGTAACACTTGGGGCATATATTTTGATATTTCCTCCTATATTTTTTCACTAAGCTTAAGAGGATATATTTTATGAATTCTGTCTTTGTCTCAACAGTAGATTGCAATGAAAATAAGGAAGATGATCATCAGCCAGAAAATCCAGAGGATATAGAACATCATGAAATGTCATCAAGTTACTGTGAAAGGGATGGTTCCCAGATTTTTAATCAGGCAAAAGACTATGAGAGGCATCCAGGTAGCCTTGAAGAAAAAAGACTAAATACCTCGATCCCACAAGAAAAGAGATTACGAAGCCTTTTAATTACTGTTGAAAATGATGCCCCATTAGAGGACCTTTCAAAATATGTAGACATGAGCATTCTTGCACTTTCTCAGAATCGGAGAACACGAAGATTCTATACATGTCCACAGTGTGGAAAACACTTTACTGAAAGTTCTTACCTTATTTCTCATCAGAGAACACATACTGGAGAAAAACCTTATGACTGTATTCATTGTGGGAAAAGCTTCAATCATAAAACAAATCTTAATAAACATGAACGAATCCACACTGGAGAAAAACCTTATACATGCTCTCAGTGTGGAAAAAACTTTCGTCAGAACTCTCACCGGAGTCGCCATGAAGTAATTCATGTAAAGGAAAAACTCCTTAAATGTCAAGAGTGTGGGAAAAGCTTCTTGGGAGATGAAGAATTCTTGCTTCATCAAGAGACTCATGAAGAAGAGAGGCCCTATAGATGTAGTAGATGTGGGAGAAGATTCAGTCGACAATCAAATTGTACCAGACATGAAAAAGCCCATTTCATACCTAAACCACAAAAACAAGTGTTTTTGAGTTAATCAGACCTTGTTTACCTTGACATGATTCTCCCTGTGGTGACCCTTTAAATGCTAAGAATGTAAGAAAAATTATTTGAAACTCTGAACTCACATAATGAAACTTTGTTAATAGTCCAAATGAGATAAATATCCAACCATCACAGCTCAGGCATTATTTACTCTTTGAAGAATGTATAAGGGAAAAAAAAAACCTATATGAATGGGCCAAGCCTTTGTAGTTCAAACAAAAGACTAAGGATAATTTCCATGTAAAGCAATGCAAAGAGAACTGTAAAGTCTCCAAATTTTTCTTTCAAAGAAAACCTTCCTCTATATTTTTCTATATACAGGTTTCTCTTAGGAGCGACCAGAGTGAAGGCTCAGTAGGAATTCATTACTAATGTAGTTTTTCCTGCTTTCCTCTAGATGAAAATCGGCATTAAAATGTGGCAATATAAAAATGAATCAAGTATAACTGACATGTACTATATACTTGTCTTGGGAACCAACAACTCTTATTAGGTCTATTAAATAAGTAAGTGACTAAAAGCTTGAAATTCTAAAAGGAAAGTTTCACTTTAGACAAGGAACTACCATGGATTAATATAAACGGTCTACAAAGTGGATCACTCCCATTTCGATTACACCTAAGTGCAGTTTCTGGTCGTGTATAGCTTTTACCATTTCAGTACAATATTTGTATTCTGTGACTTATTTTAAATATTCATGTTTTATCAGAAAGATGCCATTTTTTCCTCTTATGTGATTAAAAAAGTTTTCTGCATTCTTATTTTTGTCTGAAACAGGTCTTTTCTTTTCCCATCAGCACCCATTTCAGTATTTCATTGAAGTTGAGCTGATTATGATATGCAGAAATCCAGTATATAAAATGAAGTTCACGTGTAATAGAAAAACAACTTGGAATACTGATGGTTGTCCTTTATTTTTGTATGAGAAGTTGTGAGTGTATACAATTCAATTCAGTAAATATTTATTGAATACTTACTATATGCAAGGTACACTCCTGGGTTGCTGGAGATATAAAAGCAAAAACAAGTCTTTACCTTCGCAGAATTGGGGAATACAGCATGTACATAAATTGTAAAAAACAAAAGAAACAAAAAAAAACTAAGGCAATTTGAGAAGAGAGAGAACATTAAATTTGGAGGATGATCGGGGAAAACTAGAGATAGAGGGTCTAATACCTGGCCTGAGCTTTGAGAAAAGATGAAGAATCTGATAAGCAAAGGGTGAGGAAGTAAAGCTTTCCTGACATGGGTCTGAGCAAATTGATTATGGAAACTACTTGAAGGGAAATGATCTGAAATAAGACTGGAAAGATCAGTTGGGACCAGATTATGAATGGACAGCAACACCAAGTTGAGGAACTTGTATTTTTGTTATAAGAGGCATTAGGAAACTATTAAAGGATTTTGAGTAGGGAAGTGATGTCAAACTTGTTTTATCAGTGTTATTTTGGCAGCTTTGTGAATGATAGATAAGAAAAGCAAGAAGCCAGGAGACCAATTAAAAAGCTTTTAGAATAGTTTGGGAAGGAGGTGATTAGGACCTGAATTTGAGGAGTTTAGATGGAGATGACCAAGTGGGAATTGATGTTACCAGTTCAAGAAAGAAATTTGGTGAGATATATTTATTTGGGTCATTTGAATAGGTGATAATAGAGCTCATGGAATGAAAGAAAATCTTAAGAGTCTTACAGTCTTTGATGATATCCAACTTCAGTCTCTCTCTCTGTCTTCCTTCCCTGATGCTCACACATTCAAATCTCCCCCATTCATTAAAAAAAAAAACAAAAAAAAATTAATTTCATTCCACCATTTCTGCTAGTTTTCCTTTTCTATCTTTTTTTCCATTTTTAGCAAAACTTTCTAAGAAAGCAGTCTGTATTTAATGCTTTTACTTCCTCTCTTCTTTGTAACATGGCTTGACAACTCTTCCCTTAACTGAAGCTTCTCTCCCCAAGGTTACCAGTGATGTTTTAATTGTCAAATTTAATAAACTTTTCTCAATCCTAATCCTTGTCCTTTCTACATTTGGCATTTGATCTCTTTTCCTGATAATTTTTTCTCCAATTTTTGATGACAGCTCTCTTTGGCTCTTCTGACCACTCCTCACTTTTCTTTGCTGGATTATCATCTATGTCAAAACCACCAAGTTTGGGTGTCCCCTAAGTTCTGTCCTGGAATTCTATTTTCTTGCTGTACCATTTCATCTGGTGACCTTATAAATTCCTGTGGTTTCATTATTATCTCTATACTGATTACTCTCAGATCTATGTATTCTAAACCTGGAATGAATTCTTTCATTCCAATTCCATGCCATAAACTGCCTGTTATACATTTTAAGCTGAAGGTTCCATAGGCATCTCAAACTTAATATTTTGAAGACATCTAATTATCTCCTCCTTCCTGTCAGCAAACATATGTCTCTTCCCAAGCTTCCTTATTGCTGTCATCACCATCCTTCAGTCATCTAGGTTCACAAACTTAAGTCCTCAGTCTGAACTCTCATCTAGTTAGTCACCAAATCCGGTAATTTCTAGGTCCATGTCTAGCCCCCTTTTTCTCAACTTTTCACCACCCTTGTTTAAACTAGTTCATTCTTCATAGATGCTTCTGTGCAAGGCCTTTACTGATTACCCAAGGTGTCTTCCCTTCCAAGGTTATCTTGTACATGCTATCTCCCCCATTAAAGTAAAAAACTCCTTGACTTGTGGAGACTATTTTGCCTCCCCCCACCCCGCCCCTTTTTTTTAAAGTCTGGTACATAATAAGTATTCAATAAATGCTTATTGATTGATTGTTAACTGAAAATTTTTAAAAGATAGCAATGCAGATTATTCTAAAGCATGGATCTAACCAAGTCCATCTTTCCCTCATCCCCTAGTAAACTTCATTGGGTCCCTTTTTCCTTTAGGATCAGATGTTAAGTATTTGATTTTTAACATTTCATCCAAAGTAGGCTCCTTCCTACCTTGCCAGTCTTATAAATTATTTCCCCTCTTATGTTTTATCCATATTCTTCCTCACAGTGTTCTGTTCCCTCTCTTTGTGCCTTGATATTTGCTGAGCCTACTACCTAGAATGCTTTCTCTCCTCAACTCTGCCTCTTGCAGTCTTTGGTTTTCTTCAGGATATGGCTCAAATATTACCTCTGTGCAAGGCCTTTCCAGATTGCCAAAGGTGCTAGTGTCTTTCCAAGATTATCTTGTACATGCTATCTCCCCCATTAGAATAAAAAAACTCCTTGCTTATACAAACTATTTTGCCCCCCCGCCCCCTTTATTTTTTGTAACCTCAGCATTTAGTGTCTGGTACATTATAATTATTCAATAAATGTTTATTGATTGTTAACTGAAAATTTTTAAAAGGCAAGCAATTCACTAAAAATTGGGAAAGTTAATATTCCTCTTATAACTTGATAAATGTAACATAGATAACTATAAAGGTTATTACTGACTTGAACAAAATTGTTGGAGAACTTAAATTTCTGATAAAGATAACAGTATGAAAGATTTCAGCAAACCCAACTTCCCTGAGAAATCTCTCTCCCCCTCCCCCCAATTAATGAGAATGTCATAAAGTAAGGATTCAGTAAAACCAGAGAAAAACTAGTCAGCTCCTCTATCCAGTCTAGGACTACAAAAGAAGATAGCACAGAAGCCCATGGATGTTCTTGCTGGCTGACTTGTAGCCAGTGGTATCTCACTACTAAGAGCTGCAGCAGAGGCAGTTCCTCTAGGAGAAGGGGCAGTGGCCCATGGCAGGCATGTGCTATAGGGTCCTCTAGGGTATCTAAAACCAGTTCCATCTCTATTGACCTGCTAGATCTGCGTGAAAGGACAAAGATACCTCTTGGTGCTTGCCCAAGGAGGTTAAATAAAGCAAATGTATCTTTGTAGCAATGATCTCTGATATCTGATTAGGTCTGGCCTGGGCCATGTTAGGATGAAAAGTAGAATAGTAGGTTACTGGGAAAGGAGAACAATGAGATGGGGGCCAACAGGAAGCAGAAGCCAGGGTTTGAGGCTGAAGATGGGGCTTGCTCCTAGCTATAGATTTGGCTCTTTGTCCCAAGCTGGTGTTAGAGAAGAAAGACAAATTGCAGTGTTACAGGAAGGAAAAACAAGAACCAGTCACAGCAGTGGCTGTGGTATTGTTACTGCATCATAGCACCTGTGCCTGTTCACCTCATCCAAGAATGTGGGTGAGGGTAGAACTTACAAAGAACTCCTGATGTTGAATTCCAGTCTAAGAACTGAAACTAGAGATGTGAGTAAACAGAACAAAACATTACAATGAAGAAATAGTATAATGAGGAAGGTAACAGATAAGTCACTTTTTTCAGATACCTTTAATGGCCTAATACTCCCACCCTGAAAGAATTATATGCACAAGCTTCTGACAGTTATTGTTGAATAAACAGGACAAAGAGAAAACCCTGATCAAAAAAAAAAAATACTTAAGAATTAAAACCAGAGGACTTCTGTACTTAAAGCAATAATATCTTTTCCCTGCCAGTATCCAAACTTGTGGTTTGGCCACATGCAGGTTTGTGCTGGGAGTTCTTTAGGAGACCTCCCTTCCTCTTCTGCAGGGACTGTCAGCACATTCTCTTTGTTCTCTCACTAAAATAAGAGACAGACTGACTTCAACTTCAGGGGTGGTGGGAAGGGGCTGGAAATGTGAAGACTTCTGGCTGGATCTTATGCCTATAAGTAAGGAAACTTGTAAGATTGCAAGAACTTTTTCCTGAACATCTTCATCGCCTTTTCTCCATCTGGCAAAAATTAGTCCAACTGGGGAAGGGAATCAGTCTTGCCCTGCCAAGGTATACTCAGGGTAGGGAAATAGGCTGGCAAAATCTATATCCCCCGATATTTATGACCCCAAGGCAGCCTTGTAACCTTGCAAAAAGGGAAGATCAAAAAAAAAAGTTGGATAAGGGGAGGTGGAAGCTTTTTAAAAATGAAATATTATATAAAAGTTCCTCAATAAAAGCTTGAGAGCACAAGTAAATAATTTAGAGCATTCTAAGCCAGAAGAAAGAATGAATACTAAATCTTCAAAGAGAAGTAAACAACTACCTGTCAAAATACATAATCTTATGGGTTCCTGTGAAAGCATGAAACAAGAAGAAACTCATGTAGTGGCTAGCGTGCTAGGACTAGAGACTGGAAGTTCAAATCCAGCCTTAGACTCTAACTAGCTGTATGACTGGACAAATCAGTTATCCTGTTTGCTTCAATTTTCTCAAATATAAAATAGGACTAATAGTAAGAACCTATGTCACAGAGTTGTGAAGTTAAATTGTGATATCAGTAAAGCACTTATGAAATTAATTCACAATTTATAATTCTAAGTGCAGAACTTAAATATTTGGCAGTTTAGAAAAAGTTGAATCAAGGATTAAGAGTCTAAAACAGGAAAAGAGATTAACCATTTCAAAACAAACAAACAAAAAAAAACTTGTATTGGAAGATAATCTGTCAGAAAAGAAGTAAAAGACAGCAATATAATGTGATTTGACCTAGAAGCAAGGATGTATGGGGATAACTTAAGTATCAAAGATCTCTGAAAAAAAAATAACAAAAAAACCAAAGTGAACACCACAATGTAGTAATGCAAGAAAACTCAGAATTTCTGAATACAGAAATCAAAAACACCAATTTCAAGAATCACCTTGTATTTCAACATTATTAACATGTAGTGGACTTCCTGCCATCTAGGGGAGGGAAGGGGACTGGGGGTAAAATTTGTAATGGAAAGCTTTGTAAAGATCAATGCTGGGGAACTACCCATGCATATGTTATACAAATAAAAAGCTTTAATAAAAAAAAAATCGCCTTGTCTTCAGAAAAGACTTCCTTTAAACTCCCAAGTTACAGTGGTTAAATTTAATAATTTCTGTTATTAATAGCAAATCCTTTAAACAGAAGAAATGCTTTGTAAAGGAAAGAAAATTTGGATAACAAGATTATTTCACAGGTACAAGACATTGCTGGAGAGACTGAAATACCATATTCTACAAAGCAAAGAAACTCGAGCTCCAGATGGAAAGCAATATACTTTGCAAACCTGAACTTAGCAATAAAAAGAGATAGACATCCAGCAAAAGAGGGGGCACTTAAAAAGTTTCTGAAGGAAAAAAAAAAGAGAAGCAAGATACTCAATTTGCAAACGGCACAAACTATAGAACAAAAAATATAATGGGATAAGAAGTCAAAGAAAAATTGAGTGACAACAAAAAATAGAGTATACATAAAATATAATTAATGCCCTAAAAAAAAAGAATGTCACCAGAAGAATTCAAGACAAGGTGAGATAATTTTTTTAAATGAAATTATACTTATTGGAAAAAAAAATAGGAAGAAACAGTTTGGGACTTCCATCATTCCTCAGTTCCTTTGAGCTCAGGCTGTTGTCACCACTGCCTGATTACTGTCTCTGCTTTCCTCACCTGTGCCCTTTTGGTATCCAGGAGACAGACAGAAGTAGCCTTATAGAGGAGGTGTGTCTGAATGGCTAATTCTCATGGTGGTAAAAGTGTCTTGGAGGGTGCTATGTTTGCACCATACAGTGTAAAATCACAGGGGAAGGGTAAAGTGGAGGAGTGATGGACTCCTGGTATACAGAAGAGAGAATGATGCTGTCTCTTTTACTTTGTCTTCCAGCCCCAGCAGCTGTCTAGAGCATTAGTGTATTGACTACCAGGTCTTCCCCCTTCTGCAGTTTTGCCATGTCATCTTACAGTCTTGTCGGCTATACAGGGGTCAGTGTTGTCAAATTATCTGTGCATATGTTTTGAAAATAAAAAGCTTTATTTAAAAAAAAAGAATAACCAATTTGGGGTCTCTGTGGTAGAATGCATAACACATGAAAGAGATTAATGTGAAATAATTCTGGAAAAGTTAAAAAAAAAAAAGCCCAGTCAGCATCTGACAATGTCTATTTCTTCTTTATGTTGTGGCCTTGACAAAGTTGCCAGAGATATTTTCAGCTAAGGATTTGATTTCTGGTTGGTGAAGCTGGATGTGAAAATGAAGCCTTGCAATGGAATAAAATTGTCTTCTGTTACAAATAGTGCAAACACTAGTAAAGTTAATGGGACCAGAGTTAAAGTTAGAGACCAAATATAAATTTTGTAAGCATGGTCTTTCACCTTGGGGGGGGGGAGCAAGCGTTGATTGCTCTGGGAATTTAAATTGCAATTGAAGATTAGATTTGTCAAGATTTGAAGCTGACATTTGACAATATCTTTTCACTAAACAGTTAAGAAAAGTGATAAAAATAAATCTGCTCCTAAATGGAAATAATGTAAACCTTGACTGTAGTGTCAAATTTTATTTTGCTGGACTTACATTTCACAGGGCATCTGTTTTTGGTTACAAAGGCCAGCTTGCTGGTTACTAGATGACTTCAATGCCAAATCAAAGTTGAGAAGAAATGACTACAAAGGGTTAAAGATTGGAGTCTTCCAGCTGCACACTGTTGTCAATGATTGGAACAGAATTTGGAGGTTCATTTTAGAAAGTATGTGATGATTTTGATACTTCTGTAAAACTATTTTGGACATCAGATACTACCTGCATTCATTTTGATATTGCATTTAATATCAGTTGTATTCCACTGCTTCTATTTCTGCAAAAGTCACTGTTCTAGTTTAATTGGTGTGGGTCACATTCAGATTTTTTAGGCTCAGTATGAGACTTATGCTGTCCATCTTGGTAGATGGGCAGTAATGCCAGAGGTCATTGGGCTTGCTTAGTGCATCTGAAGAAACTTTTACAGAATGGATATCAGATTTGGCCATAAAATATATTTCTAATGTGACTTCTTAACTTTTTTTTCCCCAAGAGGGATAATTGAAATAAGAGATGAGCCCAACAAAAGCTGTATTTTATAGACAATTACTTGTTAGTTGGTTTCTAGTTAAGTTGATTAGTTACCAATGCTGTAGTAGGGCAGTTACTTATACATTATTTAAATGTATTTAACTATTGAGTTGCTATCTAATGAAATAGACCTTTTTTGAAAATTGAAAATTGTGTGCATGTTTGTTTTTGTTTATTTTAATATTTGGTATTACCATTTTATGAAATGAATCGTGGACATTTTGAGATGAGATACAAAAAATTTGTTAATTCATTTTCATTAGAGATACTTTTGGTATCCTAGAACACTACAAATTGTGAATAAAACATGTATAATTGTGCTTCCAAGTAGTCCTAGAGCTAAAGGTTTTATATTAACTAAAATGGGTTGATTTACAAGCATTCTCTTTGGTCTCCTTATGTAGATCATAACTTATTTTTCACATGCTTTTCATTTATATCTGGTTTTAAAATAATCTCAGACTTAAAAATAAAATATGAGGACATATTTTAAAAAAATAATTTAAAAGGTAGACAAACAGTATGAACAAACAATGATTCAGTGAAATAAGAATATTAGTACAAAGTCAAGAGACTCGAACAAGTTTCAGAGAAAAAAAATAAATCAGTCTGAAATCCATGAGTAAATAAAAAACTTTGATACCATATGAGATGCAGTCATGATGGCAGAAAAGCAAGAAGTAAAGCCTACTTTCCCCCACCAAACACCACAATGATCTAGAAATTGCACAAGACCAATTGCTGATAGGAAAGTCCAAGAAAAAGTCACACTTTTTTTTTTCAGTCCAAGGTGGTTAAGAGATAAAAAGTTTGTAGACATTTGGGATGAACACTGAGGACAGGATCTGACCCGGAGTTCACCGTTGCATGCAGAACATTGCAGCCCATGGAAAATGTAAACTCAGAATGGGTATTGGGGTAGTGAGAGATAATAGTGAATCCCTGGATCAGTGCAGGAATGGATGCCATTTGGAAGCTTTGTAGCCCACTACTCAATTCTGAGTTGGAATGAGGGGACAATCTGCAAATTAGCATGATAGAAGCAGGAACAAAGAACAAGTTTGGAAGTAAACAGTAGCTATATGGCTCTGATCCCAGGAACAAAGTGGGCCCTCACCTATAGACTTCATCCAAGAAGAAGAGAAATGACCAGGGTAAGTGTATCAGTCTAAAGGAGGTCCTGCAATTCAGTAAATCAGGATCTTCAGGACGTCCCAGGAGGCTAATAGTGTCTGACACCCTCAGTAGATTGCTGAAATCCCATCCAGGCACAAGTCAGCAAACCCTAATCTGGCTCAGAAACTTGCAGACCTCAGAATAGGAAGGCAATAAATGGTCTTTGCTCCAATCACATCAGTTTGGGAACACTAAAAACCTACAGGCCCCCAACTTGAGCTTCAAAACCAATAGAGGCATATAGGAGGGCAGAAACTTAGGTTAGACATTCACCACCCCCAAAAATATGCAGAACCCAGCACTAACATAAAATCTAAAGGAGTAGGCAGAGGAACAAATAAACAAATATTAAGGTATCAGGGAAGCTTAAGACACAAATTCAGAGGAAGAAAGTTAGCCCCAAATGTCTACAAGCTGCAAGAAAAATTCAGGTTGGATATAAAGTCCAATAATGATTATTGGAAAAGTTAAAGCAAGAATTTGTGGATTTATTTTGTATCCTGCAACTTTGCTAAAGATGTGAATTGTTTCTAGTAGTTTTTTAGTTGAGTCTCTAGGGTTCTCTTAGTATACCATCATCATCTGCAAAGAGTGATAATTTGGTTTCCTCATTACCTACTCTAATTTCTTTAATCTCTTTTTCTTTTCTTACTGCCAAAGCTAACATTTCTAATATAATATTAAATAGTAATGGTGACCGTAGGCAGCCTTGTTTCATTCTTGATCTTATTGGGAATGGTTCTAGTTTGTCTCCATTACATATGATGCTTGCTGGTGGTTTTAAATAGATGCTATTGATCATTTTAAGGAAAAGCCCATTTATTCCTATACTCTCTAGTGTTTTTAATAGGAATGGGTGTTGGATTTTATCAAATGTAAAGCAAGAATTTTTAAAAAGTAAAAAAATTACTTGAAAATTTAAAAAAGAAACAAGGCATAGGGAAGAAAGATATGAAAAGAAAATTTATAGCTTGTAATAAGAGGTATAAGACTGCCCAAGAACTTGAAAATGAGAATGGACTAAATATAATTGTGACATATCAAGAAATAAACAAAATCAAAAGACCAAAGAAAAAAGGAAATGCCAACTATCTCTTAGCAAAAACATCTGAAAATTAGATTAAGAAAAGATATTTTAAGAATCATTTGAAAAATGAAAGCCATAACCAAAATAAAACCTCTAAAACCCAGAAATACCATGTTTCAAGAAATAAAACTACCTAAAACTCTTAGAACTGGAGGTGAAGTAGAAATTGAAATAATGCACTATTCATCCTGAAAGAAACCCAAAATAAAAATTTCCAGAAATTATAGTTAAGTATTCAGAATTTCTAAGTCAAAGAAAAATCACTACAAGTAGCCAGACATGATTTAGCAAAAGGACAATGAGCTTGGAATGATATTTTAAGAGAGACAAAAGAGCTAGACTTAGAACCAAAATACATTAGCCAGCCAAACAGTATAATTTTATAGGGGAAAATAAACTTTTAACAAAATTTAACATTTTCAAACATTCCTGATGAAAAGATCAAAGCTGAGAGGAAAATTTGGTATACAACCAGCCACAGGAGTCAAGAGAAGCATTAAAAGGTAAAGGTGAGTTAGTTTTTAGAGAAAAAAATCAAAGCTACCATATCCATATGAAAAAAAAATACTCCAAAATCTCTAAGAATTAGAGAATTGCAAATTTTAAACAATTCTTTAATTACTACCTCACACCCCTTGGATTGACTAAAATGACAAAAATATAGAATTTGACAAATGTTGGAGGGGTATTGGAAAATAGATATACTGGTACAGTCGATGGAGCTGTGAACTAATTCAACCATTCTGGAAAGGGAGATGGAACCATGCCCAAAAGGTATTGAACGATGCATACTTACCCTCTGACTCAGCAATACTGTTAATAGGCCTACACCCTAAAAAGATTTAAAAAAAAAAGAAAAAGAAAAAATGATCTATATAGCAACCCTTTTTGTGATGGTATTGAATTGGAAACTGGCATATAAGTGCAATGGAATATTATTCTATAAGAAATAATGCAAGGAATGGTTTCAGAAAAAGTCAGGAAGACCTATAAAAACTGATGCAAAGTGATGTGGACAGAGTCAGGAGAACGATTATTCTGTTAACAGCAATATTGTAAAAATGATCAACTTTGAAAAACTTAGTAATTTTGAGATATACAAAGATCAACCACAATTCATTTTTTTTTTTTTTTTTTTTTGCTGAGGCAATTGGGGTTAACTGACTTGCCCCGGGTCACACAGCTAAGGAAGGTTAAGTGTCTTGAGACCATATTTGAACTCAGGTCCTCCTGACTTCAGGGCTGGTACTCAATCCACTGTGCCATGTAGCTGCCCCGATCAACCACAATTCTAATGGATTTATGATGAAAACCTGCTGCCTGCCATCAGATAAAAAAGCTGATGTACTCAGAAAGCAGTTTAAATCATATTTTCCCTCCTTCCCTCTCTACCTTCCTTTTACTTTTTTTTCCCCTTCCTTTTCCCATTTTTTTGGACATGGCTAATGTGGAAGTTTGTTTTGCATATGTATTTGTAATGGATTTTTTTTTCTTCATTTTTTCAAAGAATGGGGAAGGGGAAGGAGGGAAGGAATTTAAAGCAGAAAATATATTGAATTTTAAAAGTTAATTGGGGGGCAGCTAGGTGGAGCAGTGGATAGAGCATCAGCCCTGAAGTCAGGAGGGCCTGAGTTCAAATTTGGTCTCAGACACTTAACATTCCCTAGCTGTGTGATCCTGGGCAAGTCACTTAACCTTAATTGCCTCAGCAAAAAGCAAAAAAAAAAAAGTTAATTGGAAACAAAACTATCCTAAAGAGTGGATGAGTCGAAGAATAAATAATAATTTCATTAAAATTGATAACATCAAGTATACAATATACCAAAATTATTACGTAGCCAAAGCAATATTACAAAAGGATATTTCACCTCTACAAACCACAAATTAATATTATCTCTGTTCTATTGTATTTTAATGTTTTGTTAGACATTTCCCAATTTCATTTTAATCTAGTTCAGGGGGCAGCTAGATTGTGCAGTGGATAGGACACTTGCCCTGAAATCAGGAGGATTTGGGTTCAAATTTTAACCCCAATTGTCTAATCAAAAAACAAAACAAAAAACCAACATTTTAATCTGATTCAGTCCTTACTAGAGTTTGCAGATTTGATACCTCTGAGCTAAACACTTTAATCAACAATGTAAATAATATAAGAGAGAAAGAGCAGAATTGAACACTGTGTTAAGTATTTCACAAATTTCTCATTTTATATCACAACAGCTATGCATCAAATGCTATTATTCCCAATTTATAGTGCACAAAGATGACTTGCCCAGGATTACAAAGCTAGTAAGTATCTGAAGCCAGATTTGAATACTCTATCCATTATATCAGGGCTTCTTAAACTTTTTCTGCTTATGATCCTTTTTTGCCTGAGAAGTTTTTATGCAGCCCTAGGTATGTAGATATGTAAAATAGGTATCCTAGTCAAACATTTATTGATAACAAATTGTATTTCATGACCTTCATGGGGTTGTGACTTATAGTTTAAGAAGCTTTGCACTACAGCACCTAGGACTGCTTTTATGTCCAAAGGAGATCAAAGAAAGAACGGTTGCTCTTTTTGTAGTGGCAGTTCACTCGGAGGAACAAAAGTTTACAAATTGGAAAAAAAATGAAAAAGAGTGGGAAAGATCTAGGACAAGATCTCAAAAAAATACCAAGTTATGATCCTCAGAATTATTTGTGGCTAATTAAAAAATAAAAGGGTTGATCAGTGGAACAGATTAGATATACAAGATCCAGAAGCAATTAAACACAGTAGTATTGTGTTTGATAAACTTGAGGACTCCAACTACTTGGATAAAAATTCCCTATTCAAAAAAACTCAGAAAAATGAAAAATAGTTTGACAAATTAGTTTTATATTAACATCTCACGTCATATCTAAGCTATATAGGGAATACTGCCTATACACATTAACTGCCTAAATAGGAGGCAAAGCATCAAGCTCCCACGTATTTGTTTTGGCAAAATATTGCTAGTCTCACACAACTAGTTAAGAATGAAAAAATTCAGTGAGAAATGACTGGACTTCCTTTGCAGAATTTTCTCCCCATAAGTCATCCAGAACCTTCCAAACAACTTTAATGCCATACTTTTTCTGCAGTCTCATCATGGAATTTCTATCATGTAGTTCCCCTTCTTCCAATGATAAGTTCCTCTAGGTTCCTCCATTTTGGGGTGGGGCTCAAGCCAGGCAACCTTCCTCTCCTAGCTGTTTCTGACTTTCTAGATTTTTCAACCTTGTCCTGAGTGGGATATTTTCATTCTTTTCCTATCTCCTTTTTAGTTCCCTTTTGTTTATTGTCTTCCCACTTTAGAATATAATCCCTTGAGGGCAGGGGACTTTCTTTTTTAGTTTGTATTTATATCTCCAGCATTCAATGGAGTGCCTATTAAAATTATTTTTTGCTTATTAAGTATTTGTTGCCTAGGAAAGAAGGTGCCAGCAAAGCCGGCAGTAGTGCTAGCTTATTTCACAGTGAAACCAAAGATCAGATAGGTAACCAGATAGACTGGATAGTTCCTCTGAAAAAGGCCCAAGGTGGTAAGAAAGTCTTAGTTTAGGGGACCTTGTAAACCCCAGAAAGCAGTGCCCCTACACAGACTGATAAGAAAGATCCAGAGACACTGATGTCACCAACACTAGTCCAAGATATCAGAGCTTTGAAGCTTCATAATTCCGACCTTTTAAGATTGGGTAGTGGTAGGTGGTGGTTTTAATACTGTTTAAGGTAAGTGAAAAAAGTCAAGGGAACCCTGGGAGAGACCAAGCAGAGCTGACTCCCCTAAAAAGTGTAGCAAGATTTAGAGTCCAACCTCATCACAAAGCCCCAATTAAAGAACTAAAGAGATGGATAAATCAAAGAAAATGCTGACATAAAACAAAGTATTGAAAATCTAGGCCCCTTCAAAGTAGGAGAAAGTAACTTCATAATAACTGCAAACTCTCAAAAAAATATTGGTTTTCTTGAAGCAAGATTTTATAATGAAATTAAAAACCCCTGAGAAGAAAATTGTAAGGAGAATAAGTAGCTTAGAAGAGAAAATGCTAACCTTTACTTCAGAGAGGAACTCTCTGAAAATTAGAATACATCAAACAAAATATGTCCATGAATCAGCAAGAAATATTGAAACAAAAAAGATTGAAAAAATGCAAGAAAATATAAGCTATCTAATACAAAACAAACAAACAATTGACCTAGAAAGCAAAACAGGAAAAGATAATTTTAAAATCATTGGACTCCCTGGAGAATGATTTTTCTTAAAAAAAAAAAAAAAGAAAAGAAAAGAAAAGAAAGGAAGGAAGAAAGAAAAAAAAGAAAAGAAAAAGAAAGCCTGAATATGATGGGCACAGCCAAGATGGCAAATTAGTGTCAGCCACGTTGCTGACAAAACATTTCACTTTAATTAACTTTAAAATATTGCTTTAAATCAAATTTTGAATGACTGAATCAACAAAAAGTTAGGGTGAGATATTTTTTCCAGGCTAACCAAGCTTGGAAGATGATCAAGAAAAGTCTGTGGTGTCAGGGTGGAGGACTGTGCCTACACACAAAAAACAGTGACAATAGTACCTGCATCTGCAGAAGCAGCTTTTGGAGCTCTCAGCTTAGAGATGGTATGGAAATCAGACAACTGATCAGAAAGAGATTTCAGAACACCCTTTGTTGGCTCTAGCTTCAGCTGACTCTGATTGCTAATTCTGTTGCCCATACACAGTTCTAGGTTGCAGTTACAGGTGGGGAGGAGTGCTGTTGGTCAGTCATGAGAGAGCAAGGGCCTTGGTCACAGTTCTAAAACAAAAGCTTGAACTGCTACAGGTGACCAAGGGCCCTTTCTGGGTAAAAACCAGATTGCAGACCAGGAGAGTAATGACCATACCTTTCCCAGGATTATAGAGCTTTGGAAGCACTAGAAACTAACAGACACCTCCTTGCTCCTGGCTCTGAAAATAACAGCATAAAAAAGCCAGAAATCTAGATGAACGGAGCTCAACTTTTAGTATAAAATCCAAAGTCAAGAAATAGCCTGGGAAAATGAGCAAACACATACACAATTTGACCATAAACTACTTAATGACAGGAAAGACCTAGCTCAGAGGATTAACAATGTGAAAATAGTGACCAAAAAAGCCACAAAGAAACATGTTAATTGAATCCAAATCCAATAAGAATTCATGGAAGAGTTAAAAGATAAGAGTGGTAGAAGAAAAATTGGGGAAAGAAATGCGGGCAATGCAAAAAATTATGAAAAAAGAATTAATAATTTGATTAAAGAGGCACAAAATCATCCTGTAGAAAATAATACCTTAAAAAAAGAATTGGCCAACTGGTAAAGAAGCACAAAAATTCACTGAGAACTTTAAAAAAGCAAAATTGACCAAATGGAAGAAGAGGTACAAAATCTTCCAGAAGAAAATAATTCCTTTAGAATTAGAATTGGGCAAATGGAAGCTAATGACTCCATGAGATAGCAAAAAACAATAAAACAAAGTCAAAAGAAAATAGAATATGAAATATTTCATTGGAAAAACAGCTGATCTGGAAAATAGATTGAAGAGAGATAACTTAAGAATTATTGGACTACCTGAAAGCCTTGATCAGAGAAAGAGCCTAGATATCATATTTCAAGAAATTATTAAGGAAAGCTTCCCTGATCTCTTTGATCTAGAGAGCAAGTTAGAAATTGAAAGAATCTATTAATCACCTCCTGAAAGAGATCCCCAAATGAAAACTCCCAGGAATATTATAGCCAAATTCTAAGGTCTCAGGTCAAGAAAGAAAAATTTTCAAGTAGTCAGAAAGAAAAAATTCAAATATTATGGAACCATAGTCAGGATCCCACAAATTTGGTAGCTTTTACATTAAATAAGTGGAGGAATATGATATTCCAGAAGATAAACAAATTCGGGTAACAGCCAAAAAATAATTTATTTAGCAAAACTGAGTATAATGTTTCAGAAAAAAATGCACACTTAATGAAATAGGGAACTTCTAAGCATTCCTAATGAAAACAGAACTAAGTAAAAAATTTGATGTTCAAACACAAGACTCAAAAAACACAAAAAGGTAAACATGAAAAAGTAGTCAAAAGAGAATTAAAATTAAACTTTATATTCCTATGTAGGAAGATGAAATGTACAACTCTTAAGAGATTTATCATTATTAGGATTCTTAAAAGGAGTTTCTATAGGGGCAGCTAAGTGGCACAGTGGATAGAACACCAGCCCTGAAGTCAGGAAGACCTGAGTTCAAATCTGGCCTCAGACACAAAACACTTCCTTGATGTGTGACCCTGGGCAAGTCGTTTAACTCCAATTGTCTCAGCAAAAAAAAAAAAAAAAGGAGTTTATATAGAAAGAGGATATGGTATGAGTTGATTTATGTTGGGATGATTACCAAAAAACCTGAAGTGATTAAGAAAGAGATGCACAGGGAGAAAAGGAGAGGTTTAAAAAAAAAAAAAAGATGGGGGGGATTTTTTTCAAAAAAAAAAAAAAAAAAGAAGAGCATATACATAGGGAGAAGGTAGTGAGCAATACTTGAACCTCACTCTCATTGGAATTGGCTCAAACAAAAATATATACATATACAATTGCGTATAGAAATGTAATTTACCCAATAGGGAAATAGGAAAAGGGAATAAAAGGGAAGGAGAGATGATAAATGAAAAGGTAGATTAAGAGAGACAACAGTCAAAAGCAAAATAGACTTGAGGGACAGGATAAAAAGATGAAGAAACTTCTAAGAAAATAGAAAATGCATGAGAATCCTAACTATGTGAATGGGATGAATTCATGCATTAAACAAAGTAGATAGCAAAATGGATTAGAAATCAGAATCCAACATCACATGGCTTATAAGAGACGCTTGAAACAAAAAATACACATAGAGTTAAAATAAAGGACTGGAGCTGAATCTAATATGCTTCTGCTGAAGTTAAAAAGGCAGGGAGTAGCACACTATTTCACCTGAGATCATGAAAGCCTACAGAATTGGTCAAATTGGAAACTGTTTTAATAGGTAACATAGATCATGAAATAATATTTTTTAAAAATTTACAACATGTTTCTATGATAAAGGTGTCATTTCTCAGATATATAATGGGTATAGAACTAGGCCAGATTTTTTTTTTATTGGCCATTTCTCAATTGATAATCAAAGGTTATAAAGAGGTAGTTTTCAGAAGAAATCAAATCTATCTATAATCATTTCAAAAAATGCTCTAAATCATTGTTGATTGGAGAAATGCAATTATTTTATAATAGGTACCATAGACAATGAAGTAATATTTTTAAAAAAAATTTACAGCATGTTTTTATGATTAAAGGTGTCATTTCTCAGATATATAA